>BCLG01002141.1:0-24894 GCA_001602295.1 Zoysia matrella
GCTGTCCCTGCTCGCGCAGCACGACGTCGACGGCCTCGAGCTGCAGCTCGCGGACGGGAGCTGGTTCCCTGTGCCTGCCGACGAGCCGGACACGTTCGCCGTCGTCGCCGGCGAGCTGCTCACGGTCGGTGGAGAGAGTAAATTTCAACCGTCCACGCCATCGATCGAGCCTTTATATAACACCGGCATATTACGCATGACACCGAGGCACGGACTGGTAGCGACTGATGAATATCTTTCTTGTGTGCAGGTAGTGACGAACGGGAGGGTGCCAGCGAACCTACACCGCGTCAGGACGCCCAGCGACCGCGAGCGGTTCTCGGTGCAGTTCGAGTCTAGGCCAAAGTACGGGTCGACGGTGCGCCCGGTGGAGGAGCTCCTCGGCGGCGGCCATCCCCTTCAGTACAACCCATGCAACTTCGATGAGTACGTCCATTTCCGTTTCATAGGGGAGGGGCGCAAGCTCAGCGATCCGTTGAAGGGCTTCTGCGGAGCTGTTAAAGATTGATGTTGTTTATAAGCTGTAGGTTAGGAAATAATTGTGATGTCTTTGTTCTTTAAATTATTGTCGTTAGGATAAGAATTCTTGTTTAAAAATAAACTAACGACTAAAATTGAAAGAACATGGAAACATATATATCCTATAATGGAGTTTTGTGCATGTACGCTGGCAATTGAGTCACTGTGATGTACGGAGCATAGATGATACTCCAATAAGTAACGGTGTCATCATGCATGATATCCCTGATTACCGTCACTTGAATAATATGATAATTAATAATTATTGAAGAACTTTTACCATCTAGAAAATAAAAGAACAATTTAAACCTCAAAATCAGTGTAAATGGATGGTTCATAATCATTTGGATCTATTTTAAAATCAATCAAAAATTATATGAAACGTAACGCTTAAGTCAATGTTGAAGGACATAAGAAATCAATAGGCAAATATATTTATAATTAAAAATTAGTATTTGTTCTTACTTCTTAATATTATTTTTTATCTTTTTAGTATTTCTTCATCTTTATCTCTTTCCTTATTTTCTGTACACCCCTCCTTATAAATTCCTATGCCCCGGACACAAATGGCCATACGTAGTATAATTTAAGACAAGTTATCTTGCGTGAGCATCTTTGACATTGGCTGGCTGGGCTGAGCATCTTTCGAATAACGTAATCACGTGGCTCACGGTCTAACGTGAAAACGACTTAAAAATAAAGGTACCACGTGAAAGTCATCATCTTGTACCCTCGCAAGATAACTAAAAGTCGTCATCTTGCACGATTGTATGTTAGTACTATATGGGGATGATAGTCACAACTTGAATCCATTTTGGCGGTGTTTAGTTCAGTTTTTGTAACACAATCGCAATTGTATTTATACTACAGCCTACGCCATCCGCCCCCACCATGGCTGCCGTCATCCGCGGATCCGCCACTGCCGCGGCCACCACTATCCGCCCCTGGCCTGCCCTCGCTGCGGCCGCTTCCATCCGCACCCGGCCTGCCCTCTCCATGGCCGCCCCACCGCAGCCGCCTCCATCCACCCCCGGCATACCCTCGCCACGGCCGCCCCGCCCCAGCACGGCCCCCGCCGTGGTCTTCGTGGATAGCACTCGTTGGCGACGATGCCGCCGTGTGGAGGCCGTCTTCGTGGACGGCGTGATGGTTGGACATTCGAGAATGGCTGCGCAGTGCTGCGTCGATGTGGAAGACCGACGAGAATGGATCTGATTCCGATGGGGAGAGAGCTGTATCAGATTTGTATTTAGCTGTATCCGATTACAGCCGTATCCGATGATGTTAGGGGTCAAACAAACAGAATCAACGTAATAAGATACTCCCGTAATTGGATTACGTTACAATTACGTGAATCAAACACCTCCTTTATGTTACCGAATGAAATCGTAGAATATGTCTACAAGGTAATCAACTAAACAACGAACCAGATGTCTCACGTACTGCCCAAGGACGGACGGTCACCGACATACGGGCCCGAGTCCCACGTGTCATAGTACGTCAACCGAGCTCCATCCCTAGATAACTACGGGTACAATACAATACATCATTCGATACATCTACATGGAGGATCCTGATCGATGACCAAGGGTAGTGCGAAGCATAGGCCACGATGAGTTTGCCTATGGAGGAGCACCGCTCGAGTTCTAAGTCAAATTTAGCAAAAACCCGCCCGACACACAAAATGACACAGATGCGGTTTCAAACCCAAATCTGCAACAGCGGATGAAATTTGAAACCCACACTTGAACCCAGTGGGTTTCGAACGGGTTTCAGATCTCTGTCGGTCTGCAGTGAATAGCATCACAATATACTGCACACTCCACATGCATAAAAATTCTTACCCAACATAATTTACACTCACAATAATTCTGATCCAGCAAAGTAAAAAAAATTCATTTCACCACAATTCATCAACAGACAGTAGAGATAACTTGTAAATTATCAAAGTAACATACCATCAAACAAACTGAAAAAACCATGGGTTCCATTGTTCAAAAGTAACACCAAGCATTCTGACAGCAGTTCATCTCAAATTCCACATAGTCATCACAGTTTTACAATACAAATAGCTACTAGCAATAAAGGGCCCCGACTGTCTCCGTGGAATTCTTTCGCGCTCCCGCTGGATGTCGTCTAGAAGCGGTTATGGGAGGTCAACGTCGTCTAGAAGCGGTTATCAAATTAAAAAAATATATTAAAAATAGAGAAAATACATTGAGAAGTGAGATAGGTGTGTGCGTAAGAGAGTGTATAGCGAAACAAAAATTACAAATATTTAAAACAAATTATAAATACTAAAATAACAAATAAAAGTGAACAGATGAAGTACCATGTATGAATGTCTCTGCCCCAAAATTTATGGAGCGTACCTATGAATCACCGCATTACAACAGTCATCAATAAAGATCACCCGGGCAGGTGTTCCGCATGGTGGCTCCGGAGTTCCTGCACGCCAGGGCGACCAACTTGTAGTCGTGCTTCAACTTTTTTTTTTTCAAGGTAATCGTGCCTCCATCTGATACTCCTGGCCATTCGGCCCGCCTCGCCAGGAACGACCCAACCGTGCCTTAGTAGCACACAGGCTGCATTGCTGGCACATAGCACGGCCCGGTTGCGGTAAACGTGCTGAAATGGGCTGACCTGACGACCTGAGCTGTTGAAACGGTTGAACTTACCACCACACCAAGCCTGCTTGTCTGTTCCAGTATAGAACTAAATATATTTAATATAAAATAAAAATAGACCATGCTGTGCTAGATCTCCGACCCAAGCACAGCCCACTGTACGGGCCTGTGATGGCCCAGGCACGAACCCAACCGAGCCATGTCATCTTTGGACCGTGCCAAAATAACTGAACCTCAATTCGGCCCATTTGATACGGCACAAATGCCAACTATACCACCGGATCATCCATCTCACCTGCCCGCAGCCCCACAGCGCCTCCCTCGCTGGAGGATCAGGAAGCGTCATCAACGTCTCCTCCATCTCAACCTATGTGATCACCTTCCGCGGGTCACACTTCACACTGTCTCGAAAGGTAGCGTGTGTACATGCTGCAAAAATTTTCATATTATTTCTCAAAATTTAAATGATATTTAAGTATTTTTATAGTAACTGCTACCTCTCTCTCCCAAAATAAGTGTTCATTTGTATTTCGTGCTATCTATGTTTTGATCAATGATTTTTATAGATTTGATTAATTTTAAAAACCTAGTATTTGTACTTTTAAATTCATGATAAGAAACACTTTCGTAATATATATTTTATATATATTAAAATTTATCTATTTGAAATCATTGATCAAAGATATATTTAACTAACCCATGTACACTTAATATAGGATGGAGGGATTATATCTTTTTACACAAAAATAGGTGGCTACACACATGAGCGTGGCCTGGTATACACATGCACGCTTTTGTCGTCTAGATTTTTTTCCCCCTAGGATTCAAGTATTTCATTAGTATAAGAGTAAATTTCACAAAACAATTGTTATTTTAACAATATTATCACAAAACTATAGATTTAAATCATAGTTTCAAAATAAATACAGATTTTCTACTGTAAATCTCAGAAACATTGCATAAAATATATTATTTTGTAATAAATTGGACTAAAAACTATAGTTTGTGATAAATTGTATATAAAATCTGTAATCTTATGATAAATTAGCTATAAAATCTATAGTTTTTTAAATTATAGCTTAAATCTATAGTTGTGTGATAATATTGATAAAATACCTATAGTTTTGTGAAAATTATTCTTACAATAATATAAGCACACGGTGATGGTTGCAAATGTCACTAGTGGCGGACAATAGATAGAAAAAATGCACAGGCCCGCCACTGCAGAGCGCCGAAGGTGTGCCCATGCAAGTATTTTTTTTTGGATGAAATAATTTGACACGTTCAAATTATGCCTAATATATACTCCCTTAGTTTTTAAATTATTGGCACCGTTTACCATTTATCTTATTCAAAAAAATTGCTATAATGTGTAAAATTATTTGGTAACATTGTGAGCTATTTACGTAATATGACACAACCAAACAGCTTCCTAATGGCTTTGTTGTCACATCCATGTCAATCACAAACTAGTAGCTAGGTAGTAGGACTACAGGAGTATTAGTTTCTCTATTCTTTTTAGTTGTCATTTTAGTTTTAGACATAGAAATAAAGAAAATATATTGGAAATAAAGAAAGTATATTGGGAAGTGAGACCGATGTATCGGTAATAGAGAAAGTGTACAAGAAAACTCGCACGTTGTTGCGGCGTGTAAGCTGCCTTTTTAACTGTATGATACTTATTGTTACCTTGCGTTTTAAATGAGGTACAAAGCCATATAGTCGTGGCATTTTGAAGAAGGACCCATAATCCTAGTATCCTACAAACCCAAAAAAGTGTTAGAATTGATAAGGTGAAACAATTTATGTTTGATGGTAGGGAAAACATGAAGTAGTTTATAGTACAGATGTGATGCAAATAATAGCGGGAAAATTATGAGCATAAAAGTGAAATTGGTTATAGTCAGGTCATACAACTGTAAATAACTTTTATCTCATAAATTGAATGAATGAAAGATAAGTCTTAGGTTCCACAAGAAGCTTGAATATTTCAGACTTAAACACGTTGAAGATTTGGATTTAATGGTTTCATTTATGCCCATGAAATTCTTCTCTTTACTAAACTATCAAAGATTAACCTTTACATGACTGAGATTGGAGAGCAACTGAAAAAGAATGAAAATGGAAAGGAGAAGGGAAAAAAGCATTTTCTATAACTTCAAAGAAACAACAGATCAGTTTCACAATTGTTTCATGGTCATTGTGGAAAACCACAAACTCCATAATGCTCCATCAAACATATCAAGAAATGTAAACTGGGACAAAAACTTTATTTATTTCATACAAATGTAAGCTAGATACAAAAGCAACGAAATGTCATTTCGTCCATATAAATGTAGCTTCTGTAGCACCTGTAATGATAGGCTTCTTTATGTATACTTCCAACCTAAACTGGGAAACCTTGGATGTAAAGCATCTGGCGTTCAACTCAAGCTTTTTCCTAAGTAAAAAATTTAGATGCTGCTATAGTGGGTAAATTATAAAATGGGAGCCATAAATTGTAACTTATAAAAATTAGGTGCAGCTATAGTAGGAAAACCATAAATAGTCAAAGTTTAAGAGTTAACATTTTAATTTGTGTAGTTGATATGCTTATTGTTAAGAGATACCCTGATATGCTGACAGGTTAACATATTCAATGAGCTTGAAAGGTTATTTAAGTAAGCTATGTTTCTGAATGACAATTGAGGTTTAGATTATAGTTATGAAATACCTGATTCTAGCGCCATCAGATTAAAGGTCCTCAACATTCTCAACTCCATTGAACCCAGCACCTAGATAACAAATAGGATTAACTACAGGTTGAGAGTACAGGATAAACAGAACCCACAAAATAAATAGTGTCCTTCAGTTCAGTAAGCTGATTTGATTCACATCTATATATGGCGTTGCTTGTCTGTGCTGCCAGGAACAAACCAAATTAAAATGCATATCTATCAGTCAATAAATCAAATAAGTTGTAGGCATTACTACACATGTGAGGGACAGGGACACACCTACCTGGACCAATGCTTCCTCTTGAAAATGTCTTCGCATAGCTCATTTACAGGGTCGCAGTTGATTCAGAAGCTGCAGTTGTTTCTCCACACATCATTATAGCACGCTTGTGTCTAATCACTTGAATACCCAGTGTACGTTTCAGGTGACGCCGCACCTCACCATGCACAGAGAGAGAGAGAGAGAGAGAGAGAGAGAGGATAGCGATGGGAGGATTAGGAATACGACCAAGGCGGCAACGCTGCGGGCAGGGTGGATCGCAGATTGGGATACAGGGGCCAGGCAGGGGGCGGCTGGGTAGGGCAGGGGCAGGGGCAGGGTCGCGCCAGGGCCGGTGGCAGCCGGGCTGGAGCGGGGCCACGCCGAGGGCGGTCGATGGAGTTCGCGGTGGTGGAGCAGGAACTGGCGTACATGTGAAGCTTCCAGAAGAAATAATTTTGAACGTTGATCGTTAGATAAACGGTTGAAAATGACCAGCCAATCAGATTTTAAAGAACCGCATGCGGTTATATATATATATATATATATATATATATATATATATATATATATATATATATATTACGAAATAAAAATGATAAATATTTAACAAGTGAACAGATAAAGTAACATATATATAAATATCTCTGCACAAAAATTTATGGAGCGTACTTATGAATCACCTTATTATTACTGTCATCAATAAAGGTCACCCGGCGGGTATTCCACGTGGCGACGTCGGAGGAGTTCTCGCACGCCGGGTGACCAACTGCCGTCGTGCTTCCCCCTTTTTTTTTTCCAAGGTAATCATATCAGGGTATCGGTTTGATCGACGACCAGTTTTCGATTTAAACTTTTCAAAAAATTCAAAAAATTGAAATTTCAAAAACTGTTAAATTCGGTCAATAAACTGGAAAAACAATAGAAAATCGATCAAAATGATATAGTTTCAAATTCAAAAAATTAAAATCAGAAAAACCGATTAGTAAACTGAAAAAATCGAACGATAAACTTGAAAAAACACAACAATTTTCATTTCAAATCTTGTTTTTTATATTTGTAACAATTTCTGTCAATTTTATGAATTTTCACGAAAACCAATCAAACTAGCCATCACTAGCTCCTGTGCAGTAGAAACGGTAACCCGAACCTTGGCCTCCCTGATCAACCACCTCGCATGCCCGCTGGTCCATAGCGCCTCCCTCGCTAGAGGATCTGAAAGCGGCATCAATGTCTCCTCTATCCAGGGTTTGATATTTTGTTAAAACCCTTAAAACTGGTCGGGATCGGTTTAACGAAAACCGTAAAAACCGAAAAAAAATCGGTCAAAAACCGCTCTAAATCGAAAATTTAAAATTTGAACGGTTTGCTACAGTAAACCGGCTGGTTTCACCGGTAAGCCGACCGGTTTTATCGGTTTGCTACAGTACCAGATTTTAAAATTTGAAACCCATCGGTTTTCGATATTTCGAATTTTTTCAATTTTTTTAAATTTTTTAAACGAAAACAATCTGGTTTATAAAACCGATCCGAACCGATTTCACTGAAAACCACGAAAACCGACCGGTTTTGAGCGGTTTTGTGAACCCTGCCTCTATCTCTGACCTAGGTGATCACCTTCCGCGGGTCACACTTCACAGTGTCCCGAGAGGTAGCGTGTGTCCATGCTGCAAAAATTTTCATATTATTTCTCAAAATTTAAATGATGTTTAAGTATTTTTTCTAGTAACTAGGAGTATATCTTTTTACTCAAAAATCAGTGGCTGCATACATGAGCGTGGCCTGGTATACACATAAACAGCTTTTGTCGTCTAGATTTTTTTCCCCCTAGCATTCAAGTCTTTCATTCGTATAAGAGTAAATTTTACAAAACAACAGTTGTTTTAACAATGCTATTAGAAAGCTGTAGATTTAAATCATATTTTATAAACATTGCATAAAATCTATAGTTTTGTAATAAATTAGACTAAAAACTATAGTTTTGTGTATATAAAATCTATAATTTTATGATAAATTAGATACAAAATTTATATTTTTTAAATTATAGTTTAAATTTATAGTTTTGTGATAATATTAATAAAATACTTATAGTTTTGTGAAAATTATTCTTACTATAATATAGGCATACGGTGATGGTTGCAAATGTCACTATAGTGGTGGGCAATAGATAAAAAAAATGCACAGGCCCGCCATTGCAGAGCGCCGAAGGTGTGCCCATGCAAGTATTTTTTTTTATGAAATAATTTGACATGTTCAGAGTATGTCTAATATATACTCTCTCTATTTTAAATTATTGACACCGTTGACTTCTAACATCAACTTTAACCATTTATTTTATTAAAAATTTTATTTTAATGTGTAAAATTATTAGTCATAATTTAAATACCACTAATGATAAAATAAATACAAACCTCCGTTTACAAATATATGACAATTTTGACTTTTACTGTTCATGCTTTGACTAATTATAATTTTTAAATTATTTCGTTAGTTAACTTATAAATAACATCATATGATTTGTCATCGTATTATATACTTTGAGAATGTATATTTTTTATATCTATATGTCAAAATTTTAAAAAAAAAGACGAGCAGTCAAAGAGTTTGTAAAAAAATCAAAACTAACAAGTATTTGGAAACGGAGGTTTGTAATAATAAAATTTTACATAACTGAACAATTTTTTTTAATAAGATGAATGGCCAAAATTAGTGTTAGAAGTGAGTGGTGTGAATATTTTAAAACCGGAGGATTAACTATTAGTACAAGTTATATATCCAATCCAAGGCCTTCTCTCAGTGACTGACTGTACGCTCAATTGGTGAAAAGCAGCTCTCTGGCCTAAAAACAAAGCGAGATTTAACTCAATGAGTAGATCCATGTCAGTCGTCCGAATTCTAACTTAGATAGCAAGTTGAGCTCAACTTGCTGTGCAGGGCATACTGCACAATTAGTTGAGCACGCACGCTAGAGCATTTGACCCATCGGCAGGTCGATCGTCACCAACGGTAAGGTTCCCGATAGGACCCGAGAAGTGGCTGAGCACGCGCTTCAACAAGAAGACTTGGTACAACTGCTAGTCACCCTTGAAAGTCATCGCCAACACGCATGCACACCGAATTAAAAAAAGACTAATTACAAAACATAGAAGGTGACCGTAGACTTTTCAAATGCTACTATTAATAGATGGAAAGAGTACAAGCTAATAAAACAGAGAAACTATACGATGCTAAAAATAGAACATGACCGTGTATCAGGATCATGTTCCCCATATACCTACGCCGAGGATAAATACGGAAGCCCAGCAAAGGACCATGGCACATGGGCCGAAACTACGACCTACGAAGACTTGGTCGCCTCAAAGCCCAAAAAAGTTAATTCGATCCCCCGAGGGTCGAGAATACTTGGAGAGCCAGCCCCACCATCCGAGGGTCGGGGCTGGTTGACGACAAAACCTGACCGGACGACGGACGGGAACCGCCTCACACGTCCAACACCAGGGTCGGCCACCGCCTCAACGATCGACCCCCTGACAAGCGCAGAGATTTCTGATGACGTACAGCAAGAAGTAAAGCAGCCCTGCGGGAGATAAAGCGAATCTGTATGAGGGAAAGCGGTTCGACAGGCGGTAAAGCAAACGGTAAAACAACCTTTGCCCTCTAACACTAGACAAAGGACGATCGAAGGACACTGATAAGCCGCTTCGATGCCAGCAGGCCTCAGAGAATCAACTTCTCAAAAGATCGCAGCCCCACCCATCAGGGGGCCTCTAGTTTTGTAGGCACCAAACCTTGTAACCTCAGTCCGACCTCTATATAAAAGGGGCACCGGAGAACTCAGACAGCGGGGGGGGGGGGGTTCGAAGGCTAGAGTTTACAGTTACACCCACCCCATACGTGTGCTAGGGCTCTGGCTCGAGCTAGAACCCTTCTACCATTGTAGCCTTGTTTCACGCTTATACCATTCACTCTCTCTGGATATAGGGTATTACACCTCCGTGGTGGCCCGAACCAGGTTAACTCTTTGAGTCTCTCGTAGACTAGGCCATCTCGACAAGAAAAACGCACCGAGTCTCTCTTCGAATAAGCAAATTCTACTATGTTGGTGGTCAAAACGCCGACAGTTGGCGTGCCAGAAAGTGATATCCCAAAGGATCCGTTTCTTTTGCCGCGCATAGATCAAGTGGTCGATTCCACCGTCGGCTGTGAAACCCTCAATTTTTTTGATACGTACTCTGGATACCATCAGATCTCTATGCGTGGCCTCGACCTGCCGGCCACGTCCTTCATCACACTGTTCAGCACTTTTTGCTACGTCACCATGCTATTCGAGCTCAAAAAAGCCGACGCCACGTATTAGCGCTGCATGCAGAAGTGCTTTCACAACCAGTTGAGTCGGAATCTACAGGTCTACGTCGACGAGATCGTCATCAAGTCTCGGCAAGCTGCCAAAGATCTGGAAGAGACATTCGCCAACCTTTGAAGGTACCGCGTCAAGCTCAACCTCGAGAAATGCGTTTTCGACGTCCTCTTCGGCAAGTTGCTTGGTTTCGTCATCTTCGAGCGCGGCATCGAGGCCGACCCTGGGAACATCACCGCTATCCGCAACCTCGTGTCAAAAGGGTCCAGAAACTCATCAGGTGCCTAGCGGCACTCAGCCGTTTCTTCTACAAACTCGGTGAGAAGGCTATGCCATTCTACCTACTCCTACGCAAGTCTGACTGTTTCACCAGGACCGCCGAGGCCCAGGAAGTATTCGAGCAACTGAAGACCCTGTTATGTACACCGCTGGTCCTGACTTCGTCGACTCTTGGTGAGCCGCTGCTCCTCTACATCTCTGCAACATCGAAGGTTGTGAGCACTGTTCTCGTCGTCAAGCGCTCAGAGGAGGGTTAGGCCTTGAAGGTCTAGCGACCCATCTACTTCATCAGCGAGGTACTCGCCGACATCAAAACTCGGTATACTCAGGTGGAGAAGCTGCTCTACACCATCGTCATCACCAACCGCAAGCTGCGTCACTATTTCGACAGCCACTTCATCCGAGTGGTGACTGATTTCTTGCTCGGGGAGATTGTCCACAGCAAGGATATGGTCGGGCGGATCGCCACATGGGCAATGGAGCTCTTGAGCCACGACATCACCTACGTACCTCGTCAAGCCGTCAAGTCCTGAACCCTCACCGACTTTGTCGCTGAGTGGACGAAGGCCCAAGAACCGCCGATCCCCGCCGATCTCGAGCACTAGACAATGTTCTTCGACGACTCCTGCATGCTTAGGGGCTCAGGGACTGGCGTCGTCCTCGTCTCTCTGAGGGGCGACAAATTTCGGTATGTACTGCAGATTCATTTTCGCGCCTCCAACAACATCATCAAATACGAAGCTCTGCTCCACGACCCCCGAATGACCATCACTCTCGGCGTTCGACGGCTCTACGTCAAGGGCGATTCTGAGCTTGTCGTCAACTATATCATGAAGGTGTCAAGCTGCAGAGATCCGAAGATGGAGGCCTACTACCAAGAAGTTCACAAGCTCGAAGACAAGTTCGACGGGCTCGAGCTCCATCACGTTCTACGCCGCGACAATGAAGTGGCCGACGCACTCGCCAAGATGGCCTTGGGATTGGATCGAGTTCTTGGCGACGTCTTCCTCGAAATCCTCTCCAAGCCGACCATCAAGCTCAAAGATGACATTGCCGACCCAAAGGCTGAAGCTACAGTCGGTGAGCAAATCTCGACCCAACAGCCAGAGGTTATGGCCATCGTCCTCGACTGGTCCCAAGATATCTTCGCCTTCCTCCAAGACGGCACTCTCTCGGCCGACACCAGTGAAGCAAGGCGAATATCCCACCGAGCCAAAGCCTACGTCATCGTCGACAACGAGCTTTACAAGAGCAGCCCTAGTGGCATCCTTCAACGCTTCATTTGCGGTCATCATGTTGCCCTAAGGACGCTGGTCGAAAAAGTGTTTTGCCAGGGGTTCTACTGGCCCACAACAGTCTCCGACGCCGAGCAGCTCATTTGCTCCTACAAGGGTTGCGAGTTTTACGCCTGGCAGACGCACTTGCCGGCCCAAGAGCTCCAGATGATCTTGATCACATGGCCATTTGCAGTCTAGGGCTCGACATCCTCGGGCCTTTCCAAAAAGCGCCCGGGGGCTTCACTCACCTCTTTGTCACCGTCGACAAGTTCACCAAGTGGATTGAGGCTAAACCGGTGCCCTGCATCAGCGCCGGCCGAGGAGTCGAGTTCTTACACAACATCATATGCCGATTTGAGGTCTCGAACTCCATCATCACCGACAACGGCACGCAGTTCACTGGTCGCCAATTCCACGAATTCTGCAAGTACCACATCTGGCTCGACTTCGCCTCCGTAGCTCACCCGAGAACCAACGGTCAGGTCGAGCGCGCTAATAGGATGGTGCTCCAAAGCCTCAAGCCTCCCCTCCATGACTACGTCAAGCAGGCAGCCAGACGATGGGCCCAAGAACTTTTGTCTGTGTTGTGAGGTCTGTGAACGACTCTCAACAGAACTACGGGGTTTACCCCTTTCTTCATGACATTTGGAGCAGAGGCTATGCTGCCGTTTGACCTCGACTACGACTCCCCGAGGGTCCGAACCTACAACGAGGAGGGGTCGGAAGTGGCGCGTCAGGACGCCTTGGATCAGTTGGATGAGGCACGCGACGTCGCTATCCTGCGGTTGGCCAAGTACCAGCAGACCCTATGACAGCTACATGCTCGGCGTATCAAGGGTCGGGCCTTCAACGTAGGAGACTTTGTACTCAAAAGGGTCCAGACTAGAGCCGGCCAACACAAGCTGTCGCCCTCCCCTCGAGAAGGGCCGTATGTAATCAAGCGAGTTCTAAGGCCCAGCACCTACAAGCTAACAACCGAGAGCAGCAAGCCAGTGCCTGGAACATCAAGAATTTGCGTCGATTCTATGCATAATAAATTCAGCTAAGTCTTTTGTGCATCCCTCGTTTTTTTCTTAGCGTTTAGGATGGTGAAGCGCAGCCAAAAGGCTGCCCTTTGTTGCCGGGGGCTATCTGAGTGTCCCCTGTGACATGTTCGCCGACCCCTATGGCAAGTAAACAGGGTCCGCGGTGCAGGCTCCGAGCCTCCCGCCTTTGGGTCGGTCCACGCAAGTCTCTAAAGTTAAATCCTAACCCGTGCTGGCTTGAACCTCGAACGTTCCCCTGGGTCAGCGCGACTTAACCATGAGTGGCGTAGCGGTCCGATCCCTTTGTTTTTCGCTGTCAGGCTCCGTGCCCCTATTCATTTCCTCAGGCCTGACCCACTGACCCGCGTCAAGCTCGCGGGTGACCCTCGGACGTGCTAAGTAAAATCCAAGCGCTATCGTTTAAGTCTTCCTCGTGGGTAACGACTGACGATGCAGAGTTGGTGACACTCTACGGGTGCATTGAGCCCGACAGTCGACCCCATGAGCTATACCCGACCCAGTCGCTTTGTCAATGCCCAACGGATTCCGAAAAATGAAAAGTGTGAAATGCTTACACAAGTGAAAAAGAGGGTCAAAAACCTCGTTGCTTACAATGCAAAATACAGAGTTCTTATTTACAGACACTACAAGAAAAAATCCTAGGTCTATGAGCCTTGGGGCCGCTGCCGGGGACTTTGAGGCTGTGTTGGCATCGATTCGAACCACGCCTACACGAAGTCTCCCGCCTGGAAGCTGGAACAGAGCTCCATCGCCCAAAACCGCACATCGGCCGTCAGGCGTGCAATCTCTTCGTCTGAGATGTCCATGGCGAACCCCTCGGAGATGCGCGCAAGGTCGATCGCCGGGTAGTGCGACACAGTCTGCTAGCACAGAGGCGATGAGCCAGGGCAGGTACCTCAGCACGTGCTTGGCGTACTTCACCGAGACGTCGTCCTCGGACACACCGACGAAGACTTGCCGAAGCATGCGTCGAACAACCGACCTCAAGCTCCGAAAGTCACGAACCATGGCTGCAACACAACAATGATAAGTAGCTGACCCGCATCAATACTTCATCTAGCATGTATTCAAGAGATACGTACCACCGTGTTCCTCGCTGACAACGCCGGCCGAGGAGTGTGCGTCCGTCAACTCCTGCTGCACGTGGGCCAGCCCCTCGCCGGAGGTCCGCTGCAACTCCGCCAACTCCGTGGCAAGCTTGGTGGCCTCGCCCTCCGCCACCGCACGTGCCGCCTCGGCGGTGACCTGGAGATCGGCAGCGCTCTCGCTGTCCTCCTCAGCCACCTTGAGCTGGGACAAGGCCCTCTGCCGACCCACCTCGGCAGAGAGTTGCCGCTCCACAGCGCCCTTCACCTCCGCGCCCGCGTGGCTCAACCACTGTTGGAGCTCTGGACAAAACAGCCACCTTCAGTTTCTACCTCCTAAAATCAGAGGGGTTGGAAAATAGGTGTCGGAAAAGCAGAAAACTTACGAGCGACGGAGTGCATAGCGGAGGCCTTGCTCCGTTCTTCCTGGGCTGGTTGGGCCTCCGCCCGAGCCGTTTGGGCCTCCTCCCGCACGGCCTTGATCTCCTGATGGAGATGAAGGGCGTCCCTCGTCGACGCATCCCGACCAGCCTGAGCCAGCTCCCGACGGAGGGTTTCGACCTCCGCCTCCGACCCGGGGTCACTCGGGGGCTGACCCAGCGACCGGAAGAGGACCTCCTGCAAAACACACAATTCAGCGACCTGCATAACAAAGGTTCGTGCTAATGAACTCCTAAGCAATTACAACTAACCCGGGCTTCTTGCAGAGCGGGATCCTCGAAGACATCCCGGCACTTGGCCAGCTCGTCGAGTAGCTTTCCCAAAGACGAGCCGACCGAATAGATGATCACCCGGACCCCACTCACCTGGTCATCGTAGTGGTGCAGGGCCTGCACCACAACCTCACCAGATGGGGGTCCCTCGCTTCCGACCCCGGGCGACCGAAGGCCAAAGTCCCGACGGCCGCGACTTCAGCCTCCGACGAGGCGGCCACCTTCGCCGCCTCTCCGCTCGCCACCGCCGGACCCTCGGCGTCATCGGTCGGGACAACATCTGGCGGCTCCTTGGCGGGGGGGGGGGGGGGGTCGGTGCCCTTGGGACCCTCTCGGTTGCGGCAGTCAGATCGGCGTCGGATCGTCGTCCCCGACCACCGTGGCGTCACCCCCGTCGGCGCCCGCAACCAAGGGAGGTGATACGGCTTCCTCAGCGGCAGCCCCCTCTAGACCCTCGGCGTCAGCGCCCAAGGGAGAAAGCTGTGAAACTTATTCGACCGCCGGCTCGCCGGCCGGCGCGCCCAGGGGTGGGGGTAGCTGCGAGGCTTCTTCAGAAACCGGCATGCCGACCGATGGCCCTTGGGCGGAGGGTTTGGACATGGCGGGGCAATCGGATGCAGCAAAACTTTTGCAGCCACCGCTGAAGGGCCAGGTCCTCCTCCGCCGACCGTCGATGCGCTCCCCAGTGCGGGAATAGAAGCAGCAGGGACCACCATCGATGCCCTGTCAAAACGAACGAGATAAGCTCACCGCTTATGCAAATTTATTGGAACTTATGCTCGTGACCGATGGACCAGGAGAGGAACGACAAGGCCCAACCCCTGCTGACCGACCCTCAGGGCGCGCGAGCTCGCCGCCGCCGCCACCCTTGTCATGGGTGGCACCGGATAGACTATGGGGTTGGGAGCGGTAACGATGCTCGGACCGCCAACCCTTGCCCTCTTCGCCCTAGAGCCAGGGGCGTCACCGGACTCAGTCTCTGACCCGCTGCCTGAAGCGCCGTCCAACTCCTCGGACGAGATTACCTGCGCCGCCAAGGCAGCCATTCCACCTGGGTTGGCTGAGGGGCCAGGCCGAGAACCTGCTGGGCAAGTCCTCCGGGCCTCAACCGGCTGGAGGGTCTCCTCAGCCTCTTCTGAGAGGCGCCCGCACCAGCGCCATCGCCCTCCACACGTGTCGAAGGTGCGGCTGCAGTGGACGAAGAAGATGATCCCGCCCGCACCGGCACTGATGCTGGAGCGAGCGAAGAAGATGTGCCCACCTGCAACAACACCAACTACAATCGAATCAACCTACGCCTACTACGACAACGACTACGAAATCGGACAACAAAGATCGCTCGGAAGAATAACTTACCCCTAGACGCGTATCTTTCTAGCATGCGCGCCACCCGGGTCTCGACTTCAGAGGTCGGCAACTCCTCTCCAACCACCACGCGGGTATTGTCCTCGGGGCCGGTGTACTCCCACATAAACCGATCGCAATGTTGGTGCGGGAGGACGCGGCGTTGCACGAAGATGGTGACCACCCTGACGGCAGTCAGTCCGGTGCTTCGAAGCTCCTTGATCCGATGGAGGAGCGGCATCAGCTCCAGCACCTGGGTGGCCGACGGCACAGAGTACCATGAGTCACGCATCATGGCGACCTCGTCATGGAATGCCGACAGCTCGGGAGCGATGTTGTTGAGGTAGAGCCACTCCTCGTCCAAGCCCTTCAGCGACTTCTTCAGCGGCACCCTGACGTACTCCGCCACCCATGTGCTGCGGAGGCAGATGCCGACGCCCCCGTAGCGCCGGCCACCAGCGCAGGTGCCGGACAACCATTGGATGTTGAAGAAATGCCTCCACAGCTCGAGGTGTGGAGGGATGCTGAGGAAGGCCTCGAAAAGCGTGACGAAGATGGAGATATGAAGAAGCCCATTCGGGTTGAGGTGGTGGAGTTCGACGCGGTAGAAGGTGAGCAGCCCACGGAAGAACTCGGAGCCGGGCAGTCCGAGCCCGCGCTCGTGGAACTGGGCGAAGGAGATGATCTCGTTCGGCACGGGGGCTGGAGCCTGTTGGCCCCACACCGCCATCCAGCCAATGGCGGCCCACTGCTAGATGAGCCTCGTCTCCACGCAGTTCTCGAGGATGTCTTCGAAGGAGACAGATGGTTTCCACTCCGCGGCCATGGTGACGACGACGGCGAAGAAGAAGAGGATGAGACGAAGAGTTTGCAAGCGAACAAACGCGCGAGAGCACAAGGGCGCAAGGAGGAAGAAGACTCAAGCAACGCAACGCGCGAAGTGGATTTCAAAACCCACCCTACCACCTTTATACTTGGGGAGGCGAGCGGTTTTCGCCCCCACGTTACCCGAGCATGACACGGCGTGGTGTGGCGCGGCGTTAACCCACGTCATGATGGCCGCCCGAACCGCCGAGCACCCATGATCTACACACCCCGCCCACTGACGGGCGGGCCCAAAGCGAGACTCTCGTTGCCTCCGTCGGTTGAGGTGACACCTGATGCCCTGCGCGCTCCTGTCAACCCGTTTAATGCACGCCAGGCACCAGGTGGACGGGACGCACACGCGCGAATCGACGCGCAGATTCAATGCCTCCAGTCAAGCTGCAACGCAACGGTTCCACTCTCGAGACCCAAAGCTTGCGCAACACGTGGGTGCAGCGGGCCCTGAGCCCGAACACCGGGGCAGTCGAGGGTCGGTTGCCACATCGTACAGCCAGACCCCTGCCCTTAGGCGCTGACCATGGATCTTGACCAACCAGCTTGGTCCATCCTATGCGCGATGCTGATCATGAGATACGGCCGATCCGGCCGGCTCAATCTAAGCATCCACTTTAAAAACCGACCAATAACAAAAATTGGTTCCGACCATCGTCAACAGTTGGAAAAATCCGTCTCGAGGATTAAACCTCCGACCGACCCTTCGGATCGCTCGAGGGCTCGAGGGCTACGCCTTATGGGCGCGCTCGTGCGCCCCAATCAGTCATCAAAGACCGTCATAGATCAGCCCAACGCCACCTCAATAGAGATTGCAAACGGTGTACCTCAGGTACTTGCGGCCCCAAGAAAAATACAAAAGCTCAACAAAGGACCGCGGCCCATGGGCCGAAACTACGACCTACGAAGACTCCATTGCATCGAAGCCCAAAAGTGTTAATTCGATCCCCCGAGGGTCAAGACTACTTGGAGAGCCAACCCTACCATCCGAGGGTTAAGGCTGGCTGACAAAAAAAACTTGATCGTCTGACGAACAGGAACCGCCTCATGAGTCCGCACCGTCTCAACGATCGACGCCTCTGACAAGCATAGAGATTCTTGACGACATACAGCAGGAAGCAAAGCAACCCTTCGGAGGTAAAGCGAATCAGTAGGAGAGCATTTCTTCAACGTCTCAGAAGACTGCGGCCCCACCCGTCAGGGGCCTCCAGTTTCATAGGCGTCAAGCCTTGAAACCTGGTCAGAACGCCGACACCATGGTTTTTTTTGTCAGCTAAAATCTGATTTGTAAACACATTATGAACGTCCTATTGTTCCTATAGCACCAGATTTTCCAAACCGTTAGAGCTACGGCAAAGAAAATCTTTTCTTCGCCCTTTGTCGACCAGCTTCCAGTTAGTTTTAGGCGCTCAGCTTCCATCACCCATCGGCTATCGAGCCTTCTCATGTCCTCCAATGCTCCTGGTCACCCTATTGTCACCAAGGTGCGGACAGGGTCGTAGAAACTGTTTGGTTGGTGAAAACCGGTCGGCACCGATTTGACCGGTTTTCGTAAAAAGCGAAAAAATCACTGCAGTAAAATCAAAATTTTGAAGAAAAACCGCTTGGTTTTTTCGGTTTATCGACCGGTTTTTCTTGTTTACCGGTCAGTTTTTCTGGTTTACTTTTTTGAATTTGAAACCAAATCGATTTGAGTGGTTTTTCATCGTTTTTTCCGGTTTACCACTCAGTTTGATCGGTTTACCGCCATGTTTGACCGGTTTTTGAATTTTCAAATTTTTTAGAAATTATTAAACCAAAAACTGCAAAAACTAGCCAGTTTTGTAAACCCTGGTGCGGGTGCCATCCACTCACTGTCGGCTCAAGGCGAAGAGGAAGGAGGCGGTTGCGACGAGCCAGACAAAAAGTAGAAGCGGACTTGTGGAAACGCCGCTGAAGAAGAAGGAGGCAGTAGGCGAAGAGGAAATGTGCACTGTGCAGGTACCGCCGATGGACCGTGGGTGATCAATTCGACTCGAAGCTTTTCCAAATTACATCTTTGCCCTTGGTGTACTATTCCATCGTGTTTCATGACCAGGAGTAAAAAGAGATCTGGGCCTTTGGGTTAGAGGAAATGGAGGGCCCATAATTATCTGAGGGCATTGTAACAAAAGAGCTCTGAAGGAAAGCAGCATAGGCACTGGTTGCTGAATAGTTTCCGTCCATCTCCATAAGAAACGATCAGGATGCGGCTGGAGACTGACAAATTGTATCCTTGCCTAGAAGCCCATTTTTTTAAAAACCATGAATTACTTCATTAATCAGAGGTCGACTGAAGATCAGCGACCACAAAATCTGGATTACTACCTGGACAAACATTGGTCATGGTAGATTAGCCCCAGCCCTAGCAAGCTTATCAGCTACTACATTACACCAAGAAACTCTAAACAACATAGCGTATTTTGATTAGGGTTGAGGATATTGCTTGTACCGGCAAAACCGGTCGGGACCGGTTTCACGAAAACCGACCAAAAATCACTTCAAATCAAAAAATCAAAATTTGAATGAAATGCTACAGTAAACCAGCCAGTTTTGTTGGTTTTCAGATTTTAAATTTGAAACACACCGGTTTATTAACCAGTTTTATCAGTTTATCGGACAGTTTTACCGATTTTCAAAATTCCAAAAATTTCAAATTTTCAAATTTTTAAAAAAATTTAAACCAAAAACCAATTGTCTGATAAAATCGGACTGGACTAGTTTCACCGAAAACCGTGAAAACTAATCGGTTTTGACCAGTTTTGTAAACCTTGATTTTGATACTATCTCTATTTCCGAGCCATCTAACTTTAGCTAATAATTTCTATAGATTCCATTAACTTTAACAACATGACATTCATACTTTTATATTCATCGTAAAAATTATTTATGCATTATATTATATATTAAATTAATTATATTTATAAAAGTCGTAGGTCAAAGACATGTTTGATCAAACTGAGATGGACAGATTTTTTAGAATAGAGGAAGTATCTCTAAGAGCTTGTTTGGGTGTTGCGGAACAAAAAACAGTGGATTTCAACCCTGAAGGAAAAATTCACCTGTGTATACCATCCACTCCCCACCACGGGTATAAATCCCAGCTCAAGATAATTCCTCGTGCTGTATTTCTGTGACTCCGGATATAAAAATACCAGATGTTCAATAAAAATAGAAAAAATAAACAAAATAAAAAATAATGCAGAAATCTATGAAACATGTGTCTTATATAATTTTTCACTAACTACATGTCTGCATCGACCAAGTCTAGAAATTATCATTGTCACACAATAATTTAAGTAACAAATTTAGAAGTTCTAATGGTCACGTAATAATTTAAGTAATAAAATAACAGTAACGCCACATTGGCTTTTCTAAATAAGACTAGTGATAAGTTTGAGTCATAGCCACTAAGAGGGTGCCCTCGCTTGTGCTTCACCAAAAAATTATCCGTATCGCGAAATGACCAGACTTTGATATGCATGCCGGCCACTTATTGTACTTCTTTCCCTGTATATGCATGCAAAGCATTTTTGCATCATTATTTGAACAGATTGCAAAGTTAGATGAGGCTGTTTAAAACATTCGGTTTGAACGGCACGGATTTAAGGCTCAAACGAACCGGCACGCAATATGATACTATCAGCTAAACGGCAGGCAATGTATTTTGACTAGTCCATTAAATTGCACGTTCGAAATGAGCTGGAGCACTGATGGATGGCAGCACCGATTAACTAAACAGAACACCTAGTTTATGGGTGATGACGCACATGGCCCAACGAAGGCAATGGCAGAGCACGGAATGACGGTCACGTTCAAAATATAAGTATTTTTAAATTTAATTAAAGTTAAATTTATATTTTTTTAACTATAATAATGAAAAATTAATAATATTTTAAAATATAAAAATTATTTTTCATTCATCGTTAAATAAATTTTTATAAAAATATTTTTAAATTAAAAATTATGTAATTTTTTAAATATTATTAGTAAAAATTAAAAAAATTATTTAAATCTAAAAATATTTATATTTTAAAACGAAGATAGTAATATCCGATATGACCCAATATGAAGTCGATGAGGCTCTCGGTGGGGAGTACACGTAGACCAGCAGCTTCTCCGCTCGCGGCGCACCATCCAGGAGCCGCACCAGGTTGGGGTGCTGCTGCTTGGTGATAAGCTCAACCTCGTCCCAGAACTCGGCTGCGCCCTGCCACGACTGACCGCGCCAACAGACCCTTATCGGTTCATCAGGAGGGCCCAAACTAAAGATAGCCCTGGGGGAGGGGGGCACCGTCTGAGGACTCCGGTCTGGATTGAGCGGCAGATCGCTGACTTTATAGATCGTTCTGGTATGTGGCCGACGGCGGCGAGGTGGAGAAGTGAATCGCGATGTGAACCAGGGGTTTGACAAACCGGTAACAGGTTTTCACAAAAATCAGTGAAATCAGTTCTGTTTAATATTATCAAAGCATCAATTTTTACTGAAATCAAGCTAAAAACTGTACTAAAATCGGTTAATCGATCGGTTTTTTTGAAAACCGAAATCGGTACTATTCTGATTTTCCAAAACCCAAATGTGAACCAGTCGAGCAAACGGGAGAAAAAAAATGGATCACGAAGTCTTTTTTTTATATCTTTAAAGAGGGGACAGGGGTGACTAGCCCAGGTATTTTGAGGCCCTGGGACATTCGGAAGACCATCCATATTAGTTGGGGAAGCTGACACACAGATCAAATTACTTCTGATTATGAAATGGGTCGGAATTCCTACAGAAATTAGGGTTTACAAACCCTAAATATGAACCACTTGGGGATTGGGGGGGGGGAGGTGTTGGGGGGATCACTGTCGTATTGATGTCGTCTATCTCCGATTCACCTTTGAAATACCAGTTTGTTCCGTAAACTCCAACGCTTGCTGGACCGTGATCGCTTCAGCAAGCAGAGCTTTAGAAGCGGACATTTTGGTGGTACCTAACGGTTTGGTTGTGCAATATGGAGACTTAAAAGTTTCGAAACAAAACATAAAGATAAGAGCAAGCGCAATGTTTACGACCGAAAACGATAGTGCCAGCAGAGAATAGCTAAACTTTCTCGAGTCGCGGTGGCAGATTGAAACAGAGGCCAGTGGGTCCTAGTTGAAATATAAAAAATTCTTCAGCCATAACCGCTTCTGGTTCCTTCCCATGAGATCGCTACTATCCGATTTTATCTACTTCCTCTTCTCAAAATTGTTACAACCAACCACCGACCATCTATTTATTACCTAAAGCCGGTTTCACACCAGAGATGCTTTTTTATTTCTTTATACTACTATTTATGTATAAGTCCGAGTTGGTGTAAAGTGTGCCAAACCGGGTCTAAAAGCACAATGAGCTCAGAGGAATATACACTAATATACCTGCGATAGAAAACTATACTCTTTGTCTTAAATTATACGTAAACTTTTTAAAGTTTACTAAATTATAGGTTTTTTTTCTAATATATCTCTATGGTATCTTTTTTTTCTTTGTTTTTAAAATATTTTATTTTTAATTTTCTTAATTTCTGTATCAGATCAAAACGACTTATTAAATAGTAGGCAGGGAGGGAGTAGAAAATCCCCGTTCCAGCAGTGCTCGCATGATGAGCCGAGCTACTGCACCTGCCCAGTTGACTTCAATTAGCTAGTTAATTTGCACCAGCGTCACTGCACACGGTACAAGATCCAAAGGAATCGAAAGCCACCGGACAGGACTCGGAAGAGGAGGAGCAGCCCATGGAGATCGCCAAGGTGGACCTGCGCGGGGTAGAGCCTGGCGGCTCCGGGTGGGAGGCGGCCTGCGCCGCGGTGACCGCGTCCATGTTGGCGCACGGCTGCGTCGTTGTGGAGAACGACGCGCTCCGCCCAGAGATGCGGCGGGCGCTGTTCGGCCGCGCGCTGCCGGAGCTCTTCACGCTGCCGCTGGAGGCCAAGCAGCGGAACGTCTCCGCGGTGGGTAAGTACAGGGGCTACCTGGGTCAGATCCCTGGTATGGCGTTGGAGAGCGTCCGCATCTCGCAACCCAGCGACGCCGCCAGCGTCCGCGAGTTCGCCGACCTCCTCTGGCCGCAGGGAAACCCGGAGTTCTGGTGAGGCAGACTGTTATCAGCCCGTGACCGCCGTACCTTGCTGCCGTCTTGCCGTGTTTTGAATTTTCGTGTGATTTTCATCTCTCGTTTTTTTTCTTGATGTCACCCAGTGAGACGATCGTGTCGGTCGCCAAGAACATGCTGAAGCTAGCGGAGATGGTGGAGACGTTGACGTTGGAGGGACTCGGCGTCCGGGTAGAGAGCACCCGCGCCCACCTCGGCCAGCTCACCCACGGCTTCCGCCTCTCGCACTACGGCCCGCCGCTGGACAAGGAGACCAGCATCTCCATGCCGCCGCACCGCGACGACAGCATGATCACCTCGATCGTGCAGCACGAGGTGGAAGGCCTCGAGGTGCTCGTCGACGAAGGGCGCTGGGTCGTCGTCCCTCCTGAGCCAGGCATGATCACCTTCGTCGCTGGCGAGCAGTTCACGGTACATTGCTAGCCTTCAGTCTTCACCATAACCGTTCCACCGGATCGATTCGTCTCATGCCGGCCCTGATGAGAAAAAACCGTGTGGCACCGGTGGCACGTAGTATTAACATTAATTTCTATATTAAATATGGATGGTTAATATTAACACTAGTAATTAATATTAAGATTCGGTGCTACATAATTTTTTTTCCACCGTGATGTGTGCATGTGTGCATTGTTGGAAAAAAAAATATATATAGCACCGGTGCTATATACTCCCTCCATCCTTTAATACCTTCAAAATAATTAGAGAAATAAAAAATATTTTTACTCTTTATTCTATTTTTACTCACCCATTCTTCACTGACTAAATTAATTAAAAATTTTAACTTATTCACTCAATCCCTTATATTTTAAGATAAAGTTTCAATTACTCAATCTCTTATATTAACGGACCGAGAGAGTAGCACCAGGTCTTAATATTATTTATATGATAATATAGTTAGCTAATATAATCATAGTAGTTAATATTAAGATTCGGTGTCACATAACATCAGTGTTACATAATTTTTTTTCCGCATTGATGTGTCTTGTGTCGTGCAGGTTGTCACGAACGGGCGTGTGAAAGCGTGCAACCACCGCGTCAGAACGCCGAGCAACCGCGAGCGGTACGCCGTGCTGTTCGGCCGCCGGCGCCTCGACGGAGTGGCGGTGACCGTGCTGGACGACCTCGTCGACGCGGACCACCCACTGATGTACAACCCATTGAAGCACGAGGAGTACTCCATGTTCCGTTTCTCAGAGGAAGCACGCAAATTGGACGATCCACTCAAGGCTTACTGTGGAGTGCAGAGGGATGGAGCCATGGTGTGATCGCGGCTTGTCGTCTCAGCTCATCGATCCACTTCGAAGACCCTGCGAGTGAAGCTTGGGTTTGAGTGGACATTCCTAAGGAATTAGAACGAAAATTTGCATCCCGAACATATACTTACGCTATCAGTTACTGTATGAAAATACCAAATCATTACTATATTTGTGCAAGGACATATCTGGCTTTATCTGTTTTTAAATTATTATCGTCATTATATTTTAAAGTTTTTTTTAATCATTCGTTCTATTGAAAAGTGTGATAAATATCATACCTCGCTGTTTTAAAATATTGATACTATTGATAAATATTATTTTATCAATAAGTACATGAAACACAGCTAATATTTTTTCATATTTGAATAAATTTTTTAAATAAGACGA
>BCLG01002141.1:24904-52999 GCA_001602295.1 Zoysia matrella
AAAGGTATTCGAAACCAAGTTATAGTTTTGGGATAATTAATTATCAGCCATTCAAAAAAAACTTGAAGTTCATTATTAGCTACTCAAAATTTTCAATTTCATTATCAATCACCAGTGTTGACTTTTTTTCTTTATTCACCACTTACATCCATTTGGGTCTTTATAAAGATTTGTTTGCTTTTATGTAATTTTTTACTATGTTTTCTCATTAACCATTTTACTGGACTTTGTTGAAACCAATTTTCACATTATGCCTCAGGAGCTTAAAAGAAAATAAAATAGTTTAGATTAAATTTTAAAATTTGAATTTGAATAGGGTTTGAAAGTAAAAATTATTCCTTACAAAAATTTTATAATCCTTAAAACTCGACAGCATTCACTAAAATAGGTAGTGAGTAAACTTAGCAAAAAATGATAGAAAGGCAAATTAGTCTTTTTTAAGTCTCAAAATATATATGAATGGCGAATAAAGAAAGAACACAGGACTATAAAGTTCAACTGTGGAAACAATTTAAGATGTAGGGAGTAAATGATTATGTACTTAGAACTCGGTCATTTCTCTGCAATAGAGATGATTTGGCATTCTGTTTGCTTCTGGTTAGTGGGGTACAAAATCATTCTGCGATAAGATTATTTATGTGAAGTGATCTGTACGAATTGAAAACAAAAAACTGAAGTGGAACGGCATACCTACTCTCTTGGGCTGGATGCAGAGCTTCCTGCTCGCGCGATGAATTACTGCACCATAGCCATTGTTAATAAAATACAAATAAAAATCGGATGGGATTTCATAAAAACTAGCAAAACGGTCTGGTCCGGTTTACACAATTGATCGATTTTCATAAAATAAACAAAAGTTAAGAAAACTTAAAAAAATAGATATTCAAAAACCGACCGATAAACTAACAAAATCGATGCTGACCTGGTGAATCTGCTTCAGTTTTGAAATTTAAAAATTCAAAATCAGTGAAAACCGAACAGTTTATTGCAGCATTTCAACTAAATTTTGATTAAATTATGAATTATAACTTTATATCAATTTTTGCCTGATTTCAAATTAATTTACATATTTTTCATTTCCAAATCCTAGTTCCACTCTCAAACCCTAATTCTTTTCTTCTCCCATTCCGGCGGCGGTGAAGAGGGTCTAGCTGGCCTGCTGAGCCTAGACCAACACTAAGAAGCTCTCGTACGCACGGGGTCCCTTCCGGACTTGAGTAACTAAGTGCTACAGCTGTTCTGCTAAAATTGAACAGCTAAAATTGAAACTTTCGGTTTGTCAAACTGAAACTTTTAGTTTTCATGATCTCTCCGTTTTGCTTTTGCACACAGATGTGCGTGTGTGTTGACCTGATATGAGTGTCAACACACTTTTTGACGACTCCGCTAGAGATCGAGAGGTTTTGGTTACGTAAACCGAATCATCGTTTACACACCATGTCCTCTGAGATCTCGCCAACGAACATCGTCGTACCTTTTTTGGAGGAGGTAAACGAAGAGGCCTGTAAGACGTTTCTAGAACATCGAAAAGCCGCAGCGGAGTAGCACAAGGCATGGGAAGACCAGGAGCTTCAAGAGTTTTTGGCATGCTTCAAGAAGTATCGTCAAGGGGCGATCTCTCAAGTCAACGAAGCTGTTCTTCCGCCCATCTCTGATGATGCAGCCGTGGGTGCTGCCAATGTGAGATCATCTTCTCAAACTCTGGTCACTTTTGAAGATCTTTCATACTTTTTCATTGATATAAAAAAGATCTTAGCTAATGACATGCAATATATAATTCAAAAAAACTTGTCAAAATCTCTAAAAGATATTGGTATTGCATCATCTACTGCTCATGCTGCACAAGTAGAGACATCACCCAATAGTTCATCAGCTCCCCAGCTAGCTAACATAGAACAACCTTTGTATGGCATGCCGTTGAATTCGTTTAGTGGACAAACTAGTTTTCGACCCAACGTGCAAACAAACGCTTTGGTGGTGCTCCCTACTAGTGTAGAGCTAATTACTAGCATCCCCAATCCGGCCAATGGACGATTGAAAGAATTGATTAATTTTGTTCTGCCAAACTGTACCGTTGCATATAGCACCCCGCCTATCCTACCTAGCGGTATGGGTATTCCTCGTGGCCTCATAACTGGCGAGCAATTTAATACCATAAGAATGAACATGCACTCCTCACCTCAAATTGTGCCTCGAAGGTCCCCCATTATTAATATGGAGGATTGCATCGCTTTTATCAAAGATGATTTGAGCAAGCAATTTCGCGAAACGCTAGGGGTAGATATCAAGAGAAGAGACCGAATCTACAAAAGCCATACCCCACATATTTTGATTCGGTCCCGTAGCCTAGTGAGTGGTGTGTTCCTAATTTTGTCAAGTTTAATGGCGAAGATAGTAAAACAACTTGAGAGCACATTAGCCAATATATTGCTCAAATAGAGGAAGCAAGTTCTAGTGATGCGTTAAAAGTCTGGTTATTTTCTTTATCATTAACCAGAACTGCTTTTTCATGGTTTTTCTTATTATCCCCGAGTTCTATTTATACATGAGAGTCCTTAGAGCGAAAATTTCATGATCATTTTAACTCCGGGGATAACGAGTTGAAATTGTCACATTTGACATCGGTTAGGCAAGGGAGGGATGAGCTCGTTGCTGATTTTATTCGAAGATTTAGAGATGTCAAGAACCAATGTTTTAATTTGACAATTTTCGAAAAGGATCTAGCGGACCTAGCTCTTAGTGGTTTTGCGGTCTCATCTTAGAGAAAAGTTAGAGGGTCATGATTTCCTTACTCTCACCCAACTCCAACAAAGAGCTTCGACACAAGAAAGCCGAAGCAAAGAGCTAAAACATGACCATAAAACACGACACAACATGCATGTCATTGAGTATGATTCGGATAGCACCGATGATGAATCAAATAATATTTTTGCTGCTGAATTTGTTTGGCCATCTAAGGCCAAATCATTTGCTTATGATTTGCTCAAACCAGTTCATAAGAATCGAAAAGACGATGTAAAATACACCTTTGATGTGGCCAAATGTGATAAAATGTTCAATGTGTTGCACAAAAGTGGATATATTAAGATTGCATACATCTTGCCTCCAGCGGATGAATTAAAATGTAGGGCATATTGTAAATGACACAATTCTTATTCTTATGCTACTAATAACTGCAATGTTTTCTGTCGGCAGGTCCAATCGACCCTAAATGAGGGACGATTGAGCCTTAAGGAGATGCAAGTGGACAAGCACCCTTTTCCTGTTAATACCCTGTACATAAATACCACAGTGTTGATTCGACCGGCTCAAGCCGATACAACTCAAGGGAAGAACGTGATGTGGGTCATGAAAGACCTCTTCCGATGGGGGAGAAAATTAATTCAAGGAAAGTGGCATTGGAAAAGTCTCCCGATGGCAGAGAGTATCAAAATAACCATTATGGCTCTGCATCTAGGGGGCAACCACAAAAAGCCAAAGAAACGGTTGTTCCAGCTGTTTAGAAAAAATCGAAACTTCTGGTATCCCAAACCGGAACTTTCGGTTTTGCCCAGAAGCCCAAGATGATTAAACCGAAGAATCTTGAAGTGGGCAAATGGAAGCTGAACCAAGGCAAGGCTGTGGACAGGAAAATAGGGCCTAAGAGCACCTTTGACTGTCTCATGGCTAAATACAAAAATTAAGAGACCAATTTAAACAATCGGTCAACAAAGTGGCCAAGATCACCACAAAAGAGGGATAGTAGCCCACCGAGGAAGGATGCGAGGCAAACAGTGAATGCTCATGGGCCTCCTCCTCCTCATGGGTTCGAGGTGCCACCGCCATGGTGCCGTCATATACCATTTTTGCCATTTCTGATGTGGAACACTTATATGAGGTTGTGGATGCATATGCCACCAACGCCACCTCCACCTTTTCATCCGGGATGGAATGCACCAAAGATGAGTGTGTTTCAGAGGCCCTCTGGCTCTGTTCATGACTGGTTGAGAAATCGGTCAGTCAATCATAGTAGGAACGGTATTGGTTTTGCTCCTCAGCAAACCGAAACTTCCGGTTTGGCAAACTAGAAGTTTTGGTTTTTCCAGAAAGGACCAATTCCCCTCCTAAACAAGAATGGCAAGTCAGAAATGAAAAGGAGTGTGACAAATATACTCCCGGGGCCTCTGGGATCAGGGATCCACATCTGGAGGTGTCACTGAGATTGGCACTAACGATGTTAGGATTGGTGGAACTTTTAATGGACCGATTGTGATTAGTGATCCGGTCCATATTGATCAAGATCTGCCGATGCTCCCTGCTCATGAGAAGGGTAGTGTGAGAGAGGCTACCAGGTATATACAGCTAAGGTGGTGCCCCTTTGGCATGACCCGCACTCAAAAGAGGAAGCTACAAAGGCTACGCCTCCGTGAGATGAAAGAGCAGGGTTTAGAAAAATGAAGGGAGGATGTTTTTAGCGAGGTGAAGCCAATGATGGCTCAAGGTAGGCAATGGAAAGCTAAGGAGAAAACCGAATCTCCAGAAGAACCAAAGACTTTAGCTTGGAACCAGGGATTCCGGTTCTACCGAAACCAAAAGTTTCGGTTTCAAAATTAGAAGTTTTGGTTTTTGCTGGTTCTGTGCAGATCGAGGGTTATGCTGCCCTTTCTTCTACTAGTGATGTGGACATGTCCGAGTTTATGGTGATGTTCTACTGGACTATGAGCCTACACCACCTCGGGATGGTATGGATATTAACACTATTTGCTTATCTATTTCCGATTATTCTCTTGTAGAAGAATAAGAAGAAGTTATGGTACAATTTGAATTTAGGCCGAAAACTGCTATTTTTTAGAAGCCTAAAGAATTGGATAACCATTTGAAACCTCTCTATGTGAAAGGTCATATCAATGGTATACCGATTTTCCGCATATTAGTGGATGGAGGTGCTATTGTTAACCTAATAACATATTCTTTGTTTAAGAAGCTAGGCGAGGCTGATAACGAACTCATCCGGACCAACATGACTCTGAACAGTGTGGGAGGAGGAGATCCTATCGAGGCCAAAGGGGTCACTTCTATGGAGCTTACCGTTGGGAGCAAGACTACGGCTATCGCTTTCTTCATCGCCAATGTGCGAGGGGGTTATAGCTTGATCTTGGGGCATGACTGAATTCACGCTAACAAGTGTGTTCTCTCTACATTATATCAATTCTTGATACAATGGGTTGGTGATGATGTAGAAGTCGTTCATGCAGATGTATCTGCTTGTGTTGTTATGATCGATTCATGTTCATTGCTGCATGATATCGTCAAGTGGCTAACTAGATTAGAATTGATAGATTATGACTTTCTTAGTGTTACTTAGGGATGCTTTTGTACCCGTCAATGTAAAGCGATGGAGAATCGTTTCAATTATATAATGTCATTAAATGGAGTCCAACCTAGATTGGTTGCAAAAGAGGGTAGAACACTATCGGTCCAACAAGAACGATCTGTGTGAAGCCATAGAGGAGACAGAGGATATGGACAAATTAGCACAAGGGTTTACGTCGGTCGATCCTTTAGAGGAGATCAATCTTGGCGATGATATTTGTTGGGATAGTATACCCCGGATATCCACGGATCACCTTCTACAGCACGACCCATGTGCGGCCTGCAACGGCCCACGAAAAACTTCATAAAGGCGGCCCGGCCGCAGCGGTCGGGAAGCCTCGCCAAGGCCCGAAGCTGAGACGGGTGCAATCGCCTCGACCCTCAGGGGTCGGGACCCGACTGATCGGGACCCTAGCGGTCAGGACTCGCTCGCCGACCGCCATGAAGCAATCACTACTTCAACAATGACGCCGATTCAAAATTCCTGACGACGTACAATTCCGCAGAGAAGATAAGCATTCCAGAAGATTCCGCAACTACCCGGCTGGACCAGAAACAACCCACCGGACGATAAAGCTGAATAGTAAAGCAACCTTGTTCTCCTATAGTGAACAAAGGTACGAACGGAGGGCGCCGATCATCTGCCCCAAACGCCAGAGAGCACGATTCACTGAAGACCGGGGCCCCACCTGTCAAGGGGTCATCCGTTTTCGTAGGCGGCAAGATACTCAAACCATGGTCCGGTCACCCCAACCATAGTCCGGTCAAGACAACTCAGGTCCGACCCTATAAAAGGGGCACCCGAGAAGCTTCTGCATCACACAAGAGAGAGAGAGAAAGAGAAGAAAAAGGCAATACGTAGAGAAAAGATACACATCACCACTTGTAAACCACCCTCATCACCCGAGCTTGGGACTCTCGGATCCGTCCGGAGCCCTTCTGCGTTGTATTTTCATGTTCTTAAGATTCATACGACCGATCTCTCGTCCCTGGACGTAGGGTATTACGAGGCAGCTCGAACCAGGTTAAACTTTGAGTCTCGCTCGTAAACTAGGTCATTTGATTCCGAAAACGCACGATCCCCCATCCGATCGTATAAATTTACTGTGCCGGTGTATGAAACACCGATTGTTGGCGCGCCAGGATGGGGCTTTCGGTGCGTTTTTGTTCGTTATTTCGATGGCTTCGATTTTTGCTTTAGTCGGAGATTCCTCCATCTCTCGACTGTTTTTCAGGGATTTCGCGGTTGCCATCGCTCGTGATAGTCGATCGTGGAACATACCCACTTTCGCTGCTGGCCAGGCCTTCCGCTTCGAGAGCCTGGACTTCGTCGCGAGCTCCACCTTCAGATCCCGCGAAAGCAACGTTCACCTAAACGTCGCTCGCCTCGACGCCGTCTTCTTCGTTCTTCGCCTCACAATGTGTTGGGCCACGACCCTTTCCATGAGTGCTTCATGTTGCACGCCAAAGCCGCAGAGGGTGAAACCCCCGACAAGGCAGCACATGATGATCCTTCTCCGCGCCATTACGCTCTCACCGTGGTTGAGGACGCGCTCCGGCGCAAACTTGCGATCGGGTGCGATCTGAAGGGTAAGGGTGTCACCGCGACAAGCGGTGGTGCCTGAGCCCGAGCCCACACTGCTTATCAGCAGATCATGAACGGTGGTACGCATGCTTTTGATCTGCCTTACGAGAATCTAGCGGCGGTGGTCTGTGTCCTTTACGAATCTCCCACACCCGATAATCCCGTTCTCAAAGAGACTTACGATCATCCCCGCGTATACCTTGACGGCGCTCTGCAACAACACGAACTATCTCTTCGCCAGGACTCTGAGGCACACAGCTCCTATCGGCCGAGTGCCGATCGTCGAAACCCTGCTCGCGGCCATCGCCGCGGACGGGCTGAGACTCAAAACCCCGACCATCTGATCAGCAACATCCACCACCGCTTGGGGGAGCATCGTGACGCTCGTCACACCATCGAGGCACGGAGGCATGCCAGAAGTGATCGTTACTCCAACTCCGGGTGCGACCGGTCCTCCGAGCGACGTCGACGACAGCGCAGCTACGACGATGCTCGGAGCCTCAGCCCCGATGACGTCGGACCCTGAGCGTTCGGGGCCCGCATCCGAAGAGCCGGCTTTCCCGACAAGTTTCGCGCTCCAACCAACATCACCCGGTACACTGGCAAGACGAATCTCGCCCACTGGCTCGAGGACTATCGCCTCGCATGCCGAGCCGGTGGCACCGACGACCTCTTCGCCATCCAGTACCTGCCACTTTTTATATCCGACTCGGCTAGGGGTGGCTCGAACATCTTTCGAGGGACAGCATCCACGACTGGGTCGACCTTCGTCACGCCTTCGTCGGCAACTTCCAGGGGACCTATACCCGCCCAGGTAACTCTTGGGATCTGAAGAACTGCAAACAAGAGCCCGGTGAGTCCCATCGAGACTACATTCAGCGATTTTCGCATAAGCGAAATGAGCTGTCCGACGTCAACGACGTTGACGTCATTGACGACTTCACCTGCGGCACGACATCTAGGGCGCTCATCCACAAACTGGGGTGTAAAAACCCTCGGACGGCACGCGCCCTACTCGACATCGCCACCACATTCGTCACCGGGGAGGAGGCTGTTCAAGCCAACTTCAATGGGGACCAGGCCAAGGAAAAAGAGAGGTCCAAGGCCGACCGAAAGAAAGACGACCGCCCCGACCGGCAACCCGACCGCCAGGATGGGAGCGGGTCAAATGACAAGAAGCAGAAGAACCGTGGGTAAGATGAGGAGTTCGTGGGTGTCACTGAGCAGCCGCCTCGACCTCCCAAGAAGCCAGCCAACCACAACAACCACTTCGAAAAGATGCTCAACAAGGTCTGCACTTATCACGCAACTCCCGTGACGCACACTCTACGGGATTGCAACCTCATGAAGGCTTTCTTCAAGGGGTACTTTCGCCCCGACGCTCATCCTCAGTCTAATCAACCCGACCCCTTGGCAAAGGAGGGGGAAGGTATCCCCGAAAGTACCTTCCTCGAGCCGGAGGACTGTCTGATGATCATTGGCGGATCAGTGGCCTACGAGTCACGCCGCCATCAGAAGCAGACGTGGCGGGAGCGATCATTTGGCAGATCAGTGGCCTACAAGTCACGCCGCCATCAGAAGCAGACGTGGCGGGAGGTCAACCTGACCGCTCCAACCGTCCCCTCGTATCTCAAGTGGTCGGAGGCCCCAATCACCTTTGACAGATCCAATCATCCAGACCATGTGCCTCAGCCGAGGCGCCTGCCCCTGGTGCTTGATCCGATAATCAGCACCACTCAATTATCCAAGGTCTTCATGGATGGAGGCAGTGCCCTCAACGTCCTCTACATCGACACCTTCAAGGCCATGAAGCTCTCGAGGTCCGACCTCCTCACGAGCAACTTTTCGTTTCATGCCGTCATTCTCAGGGGTAGCGTAGTACCCCTAGGTAGGATCATGTTGCCGGTCCCCTTCAGCGACCGCGACAACTTTAGGACGAAAAAGCTCACCTTCAAGGTGGTCGATTTCTCCGGTGTCTATCATGCCATCCTCGGCCGACCCGCCTACGCCAAGTTCATAGCGGTCCCCAACTACGTCTATCTCAAGCTCAAAATGCCAAGGCCCAAAGGCATCATCACTGTGGCGTCCCACTTCAAACACGCTTTCACGTGTGAGAAGGAGAGCTACGAGTTGGCCGTCGCCCACGCGGGGTCAGCCCAACTGGAGGAGATGCGCCAGTCTCAGGTGTTCGCCGCAATTCTCGACTCCAAGCCTGCCTCCTCCACGTCCTTCGAGCCCGCCAACGACTCCAAGGAGATCGCTCTTGACGACTCCGACACCTCCAAGAAATCTAAAATTGGGACCGCGCTCTCCGACAAATAGGAAAGCGCGCTCGTCGACTTCCTCCGTCGGAATCAGGATGTCTTCGCCTAGGCACCATTTGACATGCCAGGCATCCGAAAGGAGGTCGTCGAGCACTATCTGAACATCATTCCCGGCTCCCGACCCCTGACCGGTGAAGCAACGACGACGAGAATCGCCGCGCCATCGGCGAAGAGATCGCCAAGCTACTCGATGCCAAGTTCATCAAAGAGGTCTACCACCTAGAGTAGCTGGCCAACCCTGTAATGGTTAAAAAGAAGAATGGGAAATGGAGGATGTGTGTTGATTACACGAGTCTCAACAAAGCATGCCCAAAGGATCCGTTTTCTTTGCCGCGCATAGATCAGGTGGTCGATTTCACCGCAGGGTGCGAAACCCTCAGTTTCTTTGATGCGTACTCCGGGTACCATCAGATATCCATGCAGACTCCGACTAGTCAGTCACATTGTTCATCACACCCTTCGGCTCGTTCTGCTACGTCACCATACCCTTCGGTCTCAAGAATGCCGACGCGACAATGAGGCAGCCGACACCCTCGCACGGATGGCCTCGAGACGAGATCTAGTTTTCGACGATATCTTTCTCGATATCCTCACCAAGCCGACAATCAAGCTCAAAGACGACGTCGCCGACCCCCACGCTGAGGCAGCAGTCGGGGAGCAGGCCTCGACCCTTGGGGTCGAAACCCTGGCCATCATCTCTGATTGGTCTCAGGACATTTATGCGTATCTCCAAGACGGCACCCTGCCATCCGACACCGACGAATCATGCGTCGGGCGAAAGCCTACACTCTCATCGACAACGAGCTCTACTAGCGCAGTACCAGTGGCGTCATCCAGCGCTGCATCCCTCAGGCGGAGGGTCTGCGCCTTCTCGACGACATTCACTGAGGGATTTGCGAGCATCATGCTGCCCCAAGGACCCTAGTTGGCAAAGTTTTTCGCCAAGGTTTCTACTGGCCTACAGCAGTCTTCGACGTAGAAAAGCTCATCCGTTCCTGCAGGGGCTGTCAGTTCTACACCCATCAGACGCACCTACCGGTCCAGGAGCTCCAGACGATCCCGATCACCTGGCTATTTGCGGTCTGGGGGCTCGATGTCCTCAGGCCTTTTCGCAAAGCGTCTGGGGGCGTTACCCACCTATTCGTCGCGGTTGACAAGTTCACCAAGTGGATCGAGGCAAAGCCGACGCCTTGCCTCAGCTCGGGTCGAGCCGTCGAGTTCATCCGCGACATCATCTTCCCCTTTGGGTCCCAAACTCCATCATCACCGACAACGGAACACAATTCACCGGAAACATCTTTCGGGAGTTCTGCGAGGAGCATCATATCAGGCTCGATTTCGCCTCCGTCGCCCACCTGAAGACTAATGGGCAAGTGGAACGTGACAATGGCATGGTGCTCCAGGGATTGAAGCCTCGAATCTACGACTACGTCGAGCAATCCGCCGGGCGGTGGGCCAAAGAGCAACCGTTCGTGTTGTGGGGCCTGCGAACTACCCCCAACAACCACAGGATTTACTCCTTTCTCCATGGTGTTCAGGACCGAAGCCGTTCTGCCAACTGATCTCGACTACGACTCCCCAAGGATCAGAGGCTATGACGAGCAGAGGTCAGAAGAGGCGCGGCAGGACGCCCTGGACTAGCTGGACGAGGCGCGCGACGTGACCATAGTTCGATCGGCCAAGTACCAGCAAAGTCTTCGACGACTACACGCTCGACGTGTCAAGGGTCGGGCCCTCAGAGTCGGCGACCTTGTGCTTAAGAGAGTGCAGGACAAGAGGGACCGTCACAAGCTGTCCCCCCTGTAGGAAGGACCATATGTGATCAAGCGAGTCCTAAAGCCTGACACGTACAAGCTGGCGACAGAGGACGGCGCTAAGCTTGTTCACGCCTGGAACATCGAAAATTTGCGTCGTTTTTACGCATAATAAAGCTATTCAAATCTCTATGCATCTCATTTATATCTTATCCGCTAACTGTATCTTTGGCAGTGAAGTGCAGTCAGCTCACCTACACTCCTCTGCCCTGGGGCTATCATAGGTGTCCCATCAGGGGATCGGAGCGACCGACCCAAGGATCGTAACGCCATGTGCCTCATTAGCCTAAACTAAGGTCCCGCACCTTAATCCCGAAAGGACTTCGCGTCCTGGCGATTGGCTCTATGCCTCGCCATTACTAAGGCTCAACGCGTACCACGTTTCCTCGGGGATCGACCTCTCGGCTCGTGACTCGGTGCACGAGTGACTCGGCTTGACTCCCGTAGACTATAAGCATTTTCGTTCAAAGCAATCCTCGCGGTTAACAATCCGACCCGATGTTGGTGACGCTCTACGGTCCAAGCCCAACACTCGACCCTACGAGCTATACCCGACCCAGTCGCCTGACCAACGCCCAATGGAACGCAAAGAACAATGTGAAACGCTTGACGTTAGAAAGAGTCGGAAACATAAACAACCTCGCGAACAAGTGAAGTTCATAGATATCACTACAAGCTGGAAGCAAGAACATCTAAAGGGGAGGCAGGCGGCCGAAGCGCTCCTTCATCAAGGTTGGCCGGAGGAAGCAGCTGATGATCTCCTGCGCCAGAGGCTTGGAGTCCTCAAAAAGTTTCGCCGACGCCTCACCCGACGTCCCCGAGGCGAAACCCTCGGCAATATGCCTGAGGTCGGAGTCAGGATAGTGGGACCGAAAGTGCGCCAGCGTCAATGACGCTCCGTCTCGTAGAGCAACGAGCAACTCAGTGCGGATCAGCCTCAGCAGCATCTCCAGCACACGGGATGCCTGCTCCACCGACATGCTCGCGTCCCGAGTGTCGTCGAACACTTGGTGCACCAGCGTCTGGACCGACGACAGCAGCCTCCGGAGCTCCACAGACACGCCTGCCTCTCAAAATTTCAAGGACCAACCTCCCTAATAAACTAACAAGTCCACTTGTTACTTACCCTCGTGATCTTTCTGCGCAGCCTCGGTGGCCGACCGCTCATTGGCCAGGTCCTGTTGAAGCTGAGCCGTCGATGCCTCAAGCAAAGCAGACAGCTCCTGTAGCTTCGCCAATTCCGCCATGTACTTCCTCACCTCGGCCTCCAACACGCCAAGGCGAGCCTCTGAAGTATCACGGCTTTACAGAGCAAGGTAACATAACTTCTCCGACCACTCCAACGTGCGGCCTCCTCGGCCAAACGTGTTCCGTCCTTCAGCTCCCGAATTTCTCGGGCGCTACGGCCGGCCCCCTCTTAGAGTTCTGCGCGGTCCAACACGTCAGCAAAAAACAATTGATTGAACATTTTTTTAGCTAGCAAACTGCAAAGTTACTTACTCGCGCAGGTCTGGCGTAACATTCTGACCTCCTCGCCGAGGCTCCTCCTCTCGATGCGCAACCGAGTGATCTCCATTTGGAGCTCTTGGCTCTTTCTTTCGGAGTTCTCAGCGCGTCTTTCAGCATTCCCTTGGGCGAGGAGTCGGTTGGCGGCCAATTTCTTGGCCTCATCACTCTCGCCACGGGTCCGTGCAAGCGCCCTTTCAAGGGTCCCTTGCAAGACCCGCAAATCAGGTTCGTGCATAACACTCAAAACTTAAAATATTAAAACTTACCATGCAGAGCGCTTCATAGGGATCGATCATGGTCTCCTGGAACTCCTCCAAGCACTCCTTGGCATTCTGTATATGAGTGAGCGCCGAGGAGACCCACTCGCCCCCCAAGCACACCTGGTCATACAGGAATCCCCAGGAGTCCTAGGCGGCCTCATTGGAAGTTGAAGGACCAGGTGTCGGCTGGCGTCTAGAAGTAGTTGGCGGGGAGGGGTCCGGTCTCCACCTCAAAATCCAGGGCCGCCCCGTGTCCTCCCATCGCCCAAGAGCGACAGAAGGCTGCGCTGTCACCACCAACGCCGCTGGAGTGGCTTCAGTGGTCGACGGCGGCGCGGGCACCGCTGGCGTCGACAACTCCCTAGGAGTTGGCGACGCGGTCGGATCCCTTGTCTCCGTGCCAGGGGACGGCCTGGCTTATCTTTCCGTCGAAACGACGGCGCTCGGAGGCACCACCGACTCCTCCCCAACTTCCACATCCCCGACGACAAGGCTCGGGGGTAGTGGAACAACTACCTCGGCCTCAGTGACCGAGGGTTGTCCCTCGTCCCTCTCGGCCTCTTCACCCGAGAGTCCCTCCTGATCCCCCTGGCCTCGGTGCTCAGGGGCTGCACCTATTCTTCCCCCTTCTCCTTCGCGGTGTCGGCCGCGGACACTACACGAGGAGGGGACGATGAAGAATGCGCCACCGGCTGCGCCAATCCAGCAGCAGGCGACCCTTCCTCGGGCGCGCTCCCCGCCACGAAGGCCTGCGGCGCGGCGAGAGAAGAAGAGGCACTACAAAATACGACCAAAATGTCAAGCACTTCAAAACATTAGGTAAAATCAAAATGCAGAAACTCACCGGCGCAACACTCTGATGGAGAAGGGCAGGCTCCTGCCTGGCGAAATTGGCCCGACCCCAGCGACCGCAGGCACGGTCGGAGTCGGGGGAGGAGCAGAGGGACCAGATTCCTCTATCCTTGCTTTTTTCGCAGGTGGCCCCTCGGCACTCTCCGCATCCCTCGCCCTCTAATGACAAAAGCGCTCAGTAAGCAGCATATCGTCCGAAGAGTCAAAATCCGGTGGAGCGGTGGCCGGATTCGCCCGTGCCGTGCTCACGGCCGGAACCTTTCCCGACACAGCTGTGGTAATAGACCGTCGGGCTAGGGGAGGCGACCAATCATTCCTAGTGGACGATGACGACAAAGACTCGATAACAGAACTCTCTGGAGCGGCCGGCACACCGGCCAAAGCAGTCGGCAGAGCGGCCGGAGCCGTTGGCACAACGACCGGAGCGGTCGGCACAGCGACTGGGGCGGTCGGCATTGCAACCGACACTGTCGGGGTAACAACCACCACGGCCGAGACGGTCGGCGCGGTCACAGGCATCGAAGGAGACGTCGGCCTAGTCGAAGGCCTGGCGACGGCAGTACTAGGGCCGACCCCTTGATCCGAGGATCCAGCGCCCAGTACAGCCATGACACCAACTTCTTCAGCCGGCACCATCACAGGCACCGGCGCATGTAATGAAAGAACGTCCTCCTACGAAACACAGATAAGCATTCCAATTTCGCCAATACCTTTATCACATATCAAACTAACAAATGCAGGCAAAACGACTTACCAGCCGATCCGCCTGATGCTCGTCATCCATAGGGGCCGGTCCTCCGCTCGCATCAGCGAGAGCGTCATCCTTTAGGAGGCGCGAGAGGCGTTGCCTCACGCCATCCTCCGATAGCTCCGACTGGAGGATCTCTCACATCGTGTCGAAACGCTCAACGTAGTCGCACATGAGCCGGGCGTGGAGGCAAAGCGGTTGAACACGACGCCGAATGAAGGTGTCGACGAGCCGCGCCCCAGTCAGGCCCGCGTCGTCCAACTTGGCCATCCGGACGAGCAAATCCTCGATCCTGGCCTCCTGCGCGTCGCTGAGCCCGGCGTTCCATGAGTCTAAGACTGCCGGCGGCTCGAGACTGAACGCCGGCAGTTCGGGGGCGGTGTTCTCGATGTAGAACCACCCCTCATGCCTGCCCTTCAGAGAGTCCTTCAACGGTATGTTGAAGTACTCCTAACGATTATTTCGGAAGCAAATCCCCGCGCCACCAACAACACGGACCGTGACGCCTTCCTTCTGAGGCTGCACGCGGAAGAAATACCTCCACAAATCGAAGTGGGGATCGATCCCCAAGTAGGCCTCACACAGCGTGATGAAGGTCGAAATCTGCAGGATGCCGTTAGGGTTGAGATGGTGAAGACGCACGCCGTAGTACTCCAGTAAGCCGCGGAAGAAGTTCGACGACGGCAACATTAGACCGCGCTCGTGGAACTCCACAAAGCTAATGATCTCGTTAGCGCGGGGCGCCAAAACGGCCTCGCGGTATGCCGAACGCCATCGTCCCGAGTCGCTCGGAGGAAGCACTCCAAGCCCCACCAAGGCGGTGAGGATGTTCTCCGAAACGGTGGATACTTTCCACTAGGCGGCCATGAAGACGAAGATGAAGACTAAGACGAAGAGCAAACGCAAGGAAGACGAAGAACACTACACGCGGTTGTTTAAAATCAAGATGACGAAGACCGAAGGGCAAACCACCCTTCTTATAGGTGCCAATACGCCGGTTCAACGCACCTCTATCGTGGGCGCCTGGACAAATGAGCACCAAAAAACGCGCCGACCCTCACTCACTGTCGAGTGGGTCCGGAAGCGCTCGCAGCGGGTACTCAAACCAAGGCACACCGAAAAGCCTCAGCACCCAGTCACCGACAGGCGGGTCCGCGAGCCGCGTTGGAAACCCCCGCCAGTGGGTAAGAAAGCTGCGCGGCATTAACGCGCAATTAATGCCTGGCAACCGTACCTTCGATGGGACCTGCGCGACGCGAACCGTCGCGCATTCTTGGCCGCACGATAGGCCGATCCAACCGTCCGGAGCGACCGGCGGTTACAATTCTTAGACGCCGCATCCGCCGTCCACCTGGAGGCGGTGGAGCCGTCCGATCATTGGGACCGTGACCAACGATCCGTTACTAACGCCGTGAACCGATTCACGGGTCGAGACGAACGAGAGGTCGGGCGACCCTCCGACCGGCCCGACAGCTGTCCGGGACGCTGATCATGGGAAGACTGGCTCGACCAGTCCAACCTAGGCCTTATGCCAATCGTGAGCAGAGGCCGGCCAGACCAGCCCAATCTAAACATTTTTTTCAGGCACCAAGCTAATGATGAAAATTAGCATCCGATCGACCTCTGCAGTCGAAAATTGACTCCACGATGCTTCAGCTCACGACCGACCCTTCGGATCGCTCGGTGACTCGAGGGCTACGCCCTACGGGTCAGCACGACGCTACAGCCCACGACCGACCCTTCGGATCACTCAGAGGCTCGGGGGCTACGCCCTACGGGCACGCTCGCGCGCCTCCGTAGTATCAACCATCAACGAGTGATGATCGGCACTACATTTCAGCCCACGACCGACCCTTCAGCTCGCTCGAGGGTTCGGGGGCCACGCCCTACGAGCGCGCTCGCGCGCTCTCGTAAGATCAACCATCAACGAGTGATGGTCGACACGACGCTTCAGCCTACGACCGATCCTTCGGATCGCTCAGAGGCTCGAGGGCTACGCCCTACAGGAGCGCTCGCGCGCTCCTGTAGGATCAAAATAAACTTCGAAGACGAACAGCCCAACGCCGCCTCAACAGAGGTTACAAACGGCGCAGGGCTCGGGGGCTACTGTCGTGATAGTATACTCCGAGTATCTACGGATCACCTTCTACAGCATGGCCCACCAAAAACTTCATAAAGGTGGCCCGGCCGCAGCGGTCGAGAAGCCTCACCAAGGCCCGAAGCCGAGGCACGTGCAATCGCCCCGACCCTCAGGGGTCGAGACCTGAGCGATCGGGACCCTAGCGGTCGGGACTCGCTCGCCAACCGTCACGAAGAAATCACTACTCCAACAATCACATCGATTCAAAATTCCTGATGACGTACAGTTCCGCAGAGAAGATAAGCATTCCAAAAGATTTCGCAACTACCCAGTTAAACGAGAAACAACCCACCGGGCGATAAAGTTGAACAGTAAAGCAACTTTGTTCCCCTACAGTGAACAAAGGTACGAACAGAGGGTGCCGATCGTCTGCCCCAAACGCCAGAGAGCATGATTCACTAAAAACTGTGGCCCCACCTATCAAGGGGTCATCCGTTTTCGTAGGCGGCAAGATGCTCAAACCATGGTCCGATCACTCCAACCATGGTTCGATCAAGACAACCCAGGTCCGACCCTATAAAAGGGGCACCCGAGAAGCTTCCGCATCACACGAGAGAGAGAGAGAGAGAGAGAGAGAGAGAAAGAGAAGAGAAAGGCAATACGTAGAGAAAAGATACACATCACAACTTGTAAACCACCCCCACCACGCGAGCTTGGGACTCTCGGATCCATTCGGAGCCCTTCCGCATTGTATTTTCGTGTTCTTGAGATTCATACGATCGATCTCTCGTCTTTGGATGTAGGGTATTACGCCTCGAGGCGGCCCGAACTAGGTTAACCTTTGAGTCTCGCTCGTAGACTAGCCCATTCGATTTCAAAAACGCACGATCCCCTGTCCGATCGTATAAATTTACTATGTCGATGTATGAAACACCGACAATATTAATCCAAAGCTAACTTTCATAAACAAAAATCTAAAATCCGATTATAAAGTAAAATTAATCGGGCTCTTAAAAGAGTATGGGAACCATTTTGCATGGTCTTATGACAAAATGCCCAGATTGAGCCACGAGCTTGTTGAGCATCGGCCCCCTATTAAATATGGTTTTAGACCCTTCAAGCAACCATGAGAAGGTTTAATCCAAATATGCATGATCGGATTAAGGAAGAAATTAACTGATTGATTAATGCAAATTTTATAAGGCCATTGAGGTATGCGGAGTGGATATCCAATATTATACCCATTGAGAAGAAGAATACGGGTAAGATAAGAGTTTGCATTGACTTTATAAATTTGAATAGAGCCACTCATAAAGATGAATATCCTATGCCTATAGCCGATATGTTGATTAATGATGCTTTCGGCCATAAAGTGCTTAGTTTTCTCGATGGAAATGAGGGTTACAATCAAATCTTCATGGCCGAAGATGATATATCTAAAACTGCTTTTAGATGCCCGAGTTTTGTAGGGTTGTTTGTGTGGGTTGTCATGACTTTTAAGTTAAAAAATGCAGATGTCACATATCAGAGAGCTATGAACCTTATTTTTCACGATTTGCTTGGTGTTATCATAGAGGTTTATATAGATGATGTGGTGATCAAATCGGCTGCTCTAGACCCCTCACTTGGCTAATTTGCGTCTTGCTTTAGATAGAACGCGCCGCTTTGGTTTGAAAATGAACCCGCTCAAGTGTGCTTTGGTGCATCGGCTGGGAAGTTTTTGGGCTTCATTATCCATGAGAAGGGTATAGAGATAGATCCTAAGAAGATAGAGGCAATTAAAAAAGTGCAAGCGCCCACGTGTATGAAAGATGTGCAAAAATTCTTGGACAAAGTAAATTGCTTGAGAAGGTTTATCTCTAATTTGTCAGGAAAAATTAATGCATTCACTCCTATTCCTCGACTAAAGAATGAAGCCGAATTTACTTGAGGGCAAAACAGACATAAGCTTTTGATAAAATCAAGTACTACTTGTCCTCACCACCGGTCCTTAGGGCGCCTAAGAGTGTAACTTCTTTTCGTCTTTATGTTGCTGCGGAGGTCGATGTGATTGGTACTGTTTTGACACAAAAAGCCGAAGGAAAGGAGTGTGATCACATATGTGAGCCAGAGATTAATAGACGCCGAAACAAAGTACACTCTTATCGAAAAATTATGTTTTTCTCTATATCATGCTTGCACTAATTTAAGACATTACTTGTTATCTAGTGCTTGTGTAGTTGTTTGTCAAACCGATGTCATCAAACATATGTTATGTCGACCAATATATAGTGAAAGCTTTGGCAAATGGGCATATGCTTTGATTGAGTATGATTTGGCTTATGAGTCATTAAAATCCATTAAAGGCTAAATTATTGCAAATTTCATTGTTAAGCATCGGATTGATTTAGAACAAGATTTAGATATTGGTTATATAACTTTTACTCCTTGAAAATTATATTTTGACATATCGGTTGTAAGAGGGTCCAGGTATTGGTGTAGTACTAATTTCCCCTCATAATATGCATTTTGAATTTTTAAACCGATTAGAGTATGATTGCACCAACAATCGGGTCGAATACGAAGCATTGTTGTTCGGCTTTAAAATGTTAGAATTCATGAGAATAAAACATGTATAAGTTTTCGATGATTCATTGTTAGTGGTACAGCAGGTTGCTGGAGTTTTTCAATATTTAGATGGGTCATTGAATGCGTATTTGGACAAATGTCTAGACGTTGTTAAGAATATGAAAGAGTTTCATATACACCGTATCCCTAGGCAAGAAAATGGTAGTGCTAATAATTTGGCACAGCAGACATCTGGTTATAACATTAGCAAAAGAAAATTTTCAATTGTTGAAGACCCATTTGGGTCTTTAAAAAGACTTGTTTGCCCTTATGGAATTTTTTTACTATGTTTTCTCATTAACCATTTTATTGGACTTTGTTGAAACCAATTTCTCTTACAAAATTCACATTATGCCCCAGGAGCTTAAAAAGAAATAAAATAGTTTAGATTAAATTTTAAAATTTTAATTTGAATAGGGTTTGAAAGTGAAAATTATTCTTTGTGAAAATTTTATAATCCCTAAAATCCGACAACATTTACTAAAATAGGTAGTGAGGAAACTTAGCAAAAACTGATAGAGGCAAATTATTACTTTTTAAGTCCCAAAATATATATGAGTGGTGAATAAGAAAAGAAAGTTAATAGTTGATAAAGAAATTTAAAATTTTGAATGATTAATAAGAAACGACTAGTTCTTTTTATGGCTAATAAAGAATTTGCCCTATAATTTTATACATGACTATAAAGGTCAATTGTGGAAATAATTTAAGACGTAGGGATAAATGATTATGTACTTAGAACTCGGTCATTTCTCTGCAATAGAGATGATTTGGCATTCTGTTTGCTTTCTGGTTAGTGGGGTACAAAATCATTCTGCGATAAGATTATTTATGTGAAGTGATCTGTACGAATTGAAAACAAAAAACTGAAGTGGAACGGTAGACCTACTCTCTTGGGCTGGATGCAGAGCTTCCTGCTCGCGCGATGAATTACTGCACCATAGCCATGGTTAATAAAATAAAAAAAGGATGGGATTTCATAAAAACTAGCGAAAGTTGATTGGTTTTCATAAAATAAATAGAAGTTAAGAAAACTTAAAAAAATAGATATTAAAAAACCAACCGATAAACTGACAAAATCGATGATAAGCTAGTGAAACTGCTTCAGTTTCAAAATTTAAAAATTCAAAATCAGTTGAAATTGAACAGTTTATTGCAGCATTTTAACTGAATTTTGATTAAATTATGAATTTTAAATCTATATCAATTTTCGACTTATTTCAAAGGTTTTCAAGAGTAACTGGGAAACCGGTCGCCACAGCTCCAACCATAAGTTCATCCCTGGCCACAGACCACAGCTCAAGCGTTGACCTCTACTGAAGCGAAGCAAGACGAGTCAAATAGGATTCGGCAAAGCAAGATCATGGGGGTAGCCAAGATCGACCTGCGCGGGGTGGAGCACGGCGGACCGTGGTGGGAAGAGGCTCGGGCTGCGGTGACCGCATCCATGGTGGCTCACGGCTGCGTCATCGTCGCGCACGACGCCCTCGGCCCGGACCTCCGGCGGGCGCTATTTGTCCGTGCCCTGCCGGAGGCCTTCGCGCTCCCGCTCGAGGCCAAGCTGCGGAACGACTCCACCTGGGGACCGTTCAAAGCCTACATCGGGCAGATCCCCGGCATGGCCTTTGAGAGCATCCGCATCGCGGACGCCGCCGACGCCGGTAGTGTCCGCGGTTTGGCGAACCGTCTCTGGCCGCAGGGAAATGAGGAATTTTGGTAAAGGACCTATTCCTGGCCATTCCATATTATCTTGTACAGATGTTCTTACGTTTTGTGTGTGTGTGTGTGGATTTTCCTCATGGTGCCGTTCAGTGACACGATCGTGTCGTTTGCCAAGAACATCCTGACACTGGAGCAGATGGTGGAGAAGATGACCCTAGAGGGCCTCGGCGTCCAGGAAGAGAGCATAGCCACCCACCTCAAGTCGCTCACCCACGGCGTTCGGCTGACGCGCTACGGGACGCCGCTGGACACGGAGACCAGTGTGTCCATGCAGCCGCACCGCGACGACACCATGGTCACCGCCATCGTGCAGCACGAGGTGGAAGGCCTCGAGGTGCAGGACAAGGACGGGAGCTGGATCGCCGCCCCACTCGACACCGTCACCTTCGTTGCCGGCGAGCAATTCAGGGTACGGGAATGAAATCATATTTCTAGTTCGAGCGGTCACGCTTGGCTGATTGAGAGACTGATGCGTGGAACGTCGAGCAGGTCGTCACAAATGGGCGGGTTCCGGCATGCCTCCACCGTGTCAGGACCCCAAGCAACCGCGAGCGCTTCTCGGTGCTGCTCGGCTGCCGGTCCAGGGACAACAACACGGTGCGTGCCATGGAAGAGCTCGACGACGGGGGCCATCCTCTAATGTACACTCCCCTGGACGCCAGCGACGCCAGCGAGCAAATCCGGCGAGCCGTCCCTCCGCGGAGTGGAGGAAAAGATGAACCGATAGGGCAAGAAGTTGATCACATATAGCCAAGTCGGAATGCTGGGCTGCGGCTATATGAACAAGCCCCAAGTAGTCCACTCCACAATTATCATCTGCCTTGTTTTGTTGAAATATAAAATAGAAACCTCGCAAGAAGTGAATGAAATGCTCATAAGGCTCTGTGTTTTATTCAGATAAAATACAAGGTCTCTACGTTATACCCCAGAAAGACTTCCAAATTCCGGGTCAAGTGGATCAAGGTTTAGATAAACTTAAATTCTTAATAGGACTGGGCCAGACGGTTGTTTTTGCTCTACCATTCCAAACACATGCAGGCATGAATGCAGCGACACAAAAGACAGACAATGCTAAGGCCGCCTTTAGAACATAGAAATTTTTTCTATAAAATTGAACTAATTCATGTGAAAATCATGTGTTCCAAAGGCAGACTAAATGGCTGAATGTGTGGATCGCAACTATGGGCTCGTGTATAAAACAAAAATAAAATTCCCTGCCTGGAGTAAAATGTAACCTCTTCATCTAAAAAAAATAACGCTCTGTTTGACTAGACACAATTTTGGCCCTCGCTTTTACTGACAGTATTATAGTCTTAACAACAAGAATAGTATGATACATGACGTAAATTCAAATTTGAATTAAGTGACATCACGTTTCTTTTATCACAGTCATGCTTTTATACAAATAGTAAAACCATGATGTTTGAATCTTGAAACATATGTGCGCCTTGTCAAGAAATAGAGACTAATTCACTAGTTGTATCTGATACTAATCATTACTCATGGGCAAGACTGAGATACAACTGATATAACAAAAAACTCTATTGCTATAAGACACTAACAAAAAGGTGGATCTGAAGTCCGAATCCTCCTGAGGCAAGGTACTATTACACATAAAGCCATCATCTAGTGGCTGACCAAAAAGGTGATTATCAACGATTCTACTGTGGAAGCTGAAAGTAAAGCAATTTGAGGCAGCACCAACAATTTCCAGTCGAGACGCAAAGATTTCACTTGAGGAAAGTACAGCCCAAGAACAAGACAACATAAGCGGTCAACGAAGTAAGCAGCTCAACAGACCAGGTAGGCGAGACCATAAAAGCTGGGATCACTGGGACAAGCAAAGAACCTACAGTCCAGCCACTCACAAAGATTCCAAGCCTGGAAGAATAATAAAGAAGTAAAAAGCAGGGACATGACTAATAATAGTAGATATATTTTTAGATTTAAAAAAGCTCACTAACCCTGTGGCAGACGCCCTGACCAGGTTTTTCATCTTGTCATTAAGCAAGTATATGCATGAAACGAGTGATAAAGCAAGCTGCAAAAGCAAACCGTCAATAACATATTTTAAAATTTTGTTACAAATTGAAAGAAATATGAGTACTATGCAGCCTTATTGAATATAATACTTATTTGATTATTATCATTCTCAATACTCAAAGCATTAGAGGGAAAACATTCTGGTCTGTGAACCCCTAATTGTTTTTCGAGAAAAAAAAACATATTTAGCCAGAACACCAGAGATATACTAGAAAATCAAGCTAACATTTGCATCACCTCATCCGAAGAGAGTTCTTAAGTATTAAGCCTGTCAAAAGTTTGAGATGAATCAGAACATACCTGGAAGGTAGGTCCAGTCTCAGCAGAAGTAGCAATGCTCCAACCAGCAATAAAACCAAAAAAAGCAAATCTCTTCAAAATGATCTCCATTGATGGCACCTCGAAGCACCCAAGCAGTGCCTTAACCCATGAAGGTGATTTTTCAACTTGCTTCTTTAGCTCGGTTTTCAGATTGATTTTGGTTTTCTTACGATGTGAGTAGCTTTTCATTATTATCTTATCATATGCACTTTCAATAGCCTCTTCATTTTCTTCATAACCAGAGTGTTGTTGTAGAAGATAATTCCTTGCGTTCCTGATTTCTTCCTCGGATGCATCATGATCCACTCCAAGAAGCTTGTAAGGATCCCACGAATTGTGCCTTGGGAATACAGGAACATTCCCTGGTGATACAAATTAAATTTAACAAAGAATCAATTTAAAGATAAAACTATAAAGAAAACTGATATAAAATATGCGAGGAAGAGATAAATGTGGGAAAATCAACTAGTCACTGCATCAGAGAATGATAAAAACCAAATTTTCAAGACTCGTCCATCCAAAGTTAAGCTAAATGTTGGTCCCTTATCAATATCACAAGCAATTACAGTTCTACAGACAAATGTCATCCCAAAAAGTTATGTTGCAGCCAAATGAATGAACCTTATGTTTTTCCTCCAACCAATTGTGGATCAACAATATGTGACACCAACATGTTGAACTGAACGCAGGAACAAGTAGCTCATCAGTACCAAATTTTTCTCTAGAAATAACTATATGACCTTGGGAAACAAAACAAACACCAAATAAATATACAACATCCTGACAACATGAATTCTGAAGGATGTAGAGTTCGTTCTGCTCCAAAAATCAATTTGGGTTAATCGGAGAGCCAAGAAGCCATGGAAAAAGGGCAGTGAGTCAATCAGCTAAAAGAAGTCCCTATATGACCACAATAAAAGCCTTAGTGTGCATTTTCCGGAGGCGTTATTTCAAAACATTCTTATCCCAATTGATTACAAGACCTGAGAGGATAAAATGACCCGGGGTGATGGCGAGACAATCATTTTCCATGACTTAGTACAGGTGATCAGCTGGCCAAGAGAAATATGGCTTAAAAAAACTGGCCAAGAGAAATGTTGTTGCCTATAAGAATGTTTACCATAGCTATCTGTATTTTCCTGAGTGTGCAAGAGTGTGTTGTCTGTTGCCGGACAGCAATAGAAAATGTGCTGTAAGAGAATTCTGCTGATGATTTTGAGGTAAGGCGGGGCTTGGCCCAACTCAAAAAAATTCAGAACATTCTTATCTCACTAGATATTTCATTTTAAAATAATATGACAATGAAATACTCTCAGGTTCCCCCATTAACAACAAAATCGAGCCCAACTCCTGACAATAACATCAAGAAGCAACACCAGGTATGAAAACCCAAACAATCAGGCAGCACCCAATTTTAGTTGCAGAAAACATATGAAAATTATTTCATACAGCAAGCATGGCATGGCAGCAAGCCCAGACAGTAACTATTGCTTTTTTTCGCCTTACATTTTCCACCAAAAAAAAGCTCAGTAATAATAGGTGAGCATTGACGGCAAATAATGAATCGCTCCTCATCTCATAATGCGGTCAAACATGTTATACCTCAGATTTTACCCGTATCCTGAACTAAGCAAAAGCTGCAAAGCAAGCAAGCAACGAGGGTACCCAGCTGTGACTTCCAAAGTCCGCAAGGAATGTATCAGACTTTCAGACTATGAGGCGTGACCGCGTGAGGAAACATGCTCTACAAAATCAAGCAAAGGGTCTAATGGAGCCAGGATTTCTCGGCTCTTACCACCGCCGGGGCCAACGGAGAGGCTCCTGGAGCAACGGAGCGGCGTCAGGGCCGCGCCTACTCGGTCGGCCACACCTCCTCTGCACGACTCCCAAAGCCAAGAGGGATAATCAGGACGAGAAGGCTAAAACCAACCAGCTAAGACGTCAAGATGACAGAATTGAGCTGAGCATGAGAATACATACACGTGGAGGAGGGGCCTCGCGGGCCGCTGGAGCGGGCGAGGAGTGAAGGCTGACCGGTTGAAGGCGGCGGCGGCCTGCATCTTTGCCGCCCGCTCTGGTTTCCGGTACGAGGCCGGGCGGCGCTGGGGAGGCGGGGGGGGGGGGGGGGGGGGGGGGGGGGGGGGGGGGGGGGGGGGGGGGGGGGGGGGGGGGGGGGGGGGGGGGGGGGGGGGGGGGGGGGGGGGGGGGAGAGAGGAGGAGTCGACCTGACGAGGAACGGACAACGGAGGAACCGTAGATGAGATTGGGTAGATGAGACCCGAGAACGGAAACCGGGACGGCGACGGGCAGTCGGCGGAACGCAGACGGCGGCGCGGTTGGTGGGTCACGGCCTTGTGGACTAGTACTGGGCTCTCCAGGTGGGCCTACTTTGAAAAATTGAATGCTCGAAAGTTTTTATATGAGCACAGCTCAATTGATAGCACTCGCTTTTTAAAAAAAATTTGGAGTAAAAGCTGATGGAGAAAAATAAAGGGGCGTTTGGCCGGATATACGCGGCTCCGGATTATGAACTATAGCTGTAAATAGCCGGGAGGAAAATTGCTAACACACAGGTGATTCGACTCGAATAAAAATAATTTATATAAACATAAACAGTATTTTGCCTTTATCTACAGTATCTTTATCTTTATCAGAGTAAGATAATCTGAACTATAATGGCTCAGAGTGGCTATTGATGCTGTTGGTTAACTCCTCAATATTAGGAACGGAGTGGTGCATGAAAAGAAAATGAAATCAATAGAAGGTTCAGTGCATTTTCTTCAGAGCTATTTCCTCCATTTTTTAATTGAGATGTTTAAATTCAATTTTGACTATTCGTCTTATTTAAAAAAATTAATAAATTTTATATATTTTGATATAATTTAATTTATCATTAGAGTTATTCGAATCACGACTTAAAATTTTATACATTTTAATAATTTTTTAATAAGATAAATAATTAAAATTGATTATAAAAGTCAACGACAACATCAATTTAAAAACGAAGGGAGTACGCAGTTACTGGAAATCATACAACAGGCCAGGGATGAATCTGAAAAATGCAAGCAGCAGATAAGCAGAACAAAAGAAGGCAAAACAAAGGAAATCTGGACCCCTCCAATGAAAGGCTGGATCAAGATCATTGTCGACGGTGCTTTTAAACCAGACTCTTGTCAAGCAGGGCTTGGCATTGTCGTCCGTGATAATCAGGGCAAAGTCTTGCACTCATCTTGGAGTCATTTTTTATGGCATCTCAGCAGAAGAGGTCGAAGCAAGGGCCTGTCGAGAAGGATTGCGGCTTTGTGAAGGAATGGTGTCCTCAACGTGCAATCCTGGAGTCCAACTGCATCAATGTTGCCACGGCGCTGAGGGCGAAGGATATCAATCAGTCATCCATAGGACATATTATTGAAGATATCAAGGAAGTAGCTAGAATGTTACCTGATTTCAGGGTTGAATTTGTTAAGAGAGAGCGAAACCGAGTAGCGCATGAGTTGGCTCAACTGGCGAAACGTACAACCCATACGGCAGTATGGCACACACGAGTTCCCCGGTGTGTCGAGCATCTGATTGCTCAAGAATGTATCACTAATTTTGAGTAATCAATAAAGCTCTCTTTTTTCTCGCAAAAAAATCCTAAACTATAAGGGAAATTTCATAGGATTTTTGGAGGATTGAGTTCCTAAGGAATTTTTCCTATAATGTTCCTTTGGCTTATAAAAAAGTGAGAGAAAAATTACATAGAATTCCATTCCTATACCTCAGTTCTATAGGAAAATTACAAAGAGCTACGACCACTTGTAAAATTTCCTGGCGCGTAAAGGGGAACGTCTGCGCGCGCCGTTTTCGCGTCACTTGCGAGCAGTAAAAATAAAAACAATGAGGCCCTCCATGTCTCTATCTCCGCGCAATGAGCACCACTTGCTCGTCGCCTTGGCAGGTCATGGCTGTGGCTCCGTGAGGCCTCTCGGATTAGTACGCCGCAGCCAGCAAGAGGCAGGTCTTCGTGGGGTTCTTCTCCCATCTGTAGGTTATAGTTTTTTTTTTCTCCACCTCCCAAATCCCTATCCCAATTTAAGAAACGTTTTTCCCAAATTCTGAAGCACGTATGTATGGTATAACAGCTGGTTCAAGTTTCAAAATTAAAAAAAATATATATATATTTCAAATTTCAGAATTCCTTTGCTTTTTCCTATGGTATTGCCAAACAAGCATACCACCAAATTCCCATGGTTTTGAAATCCATAAAATTGGAGACAACATATATCCTAATTTCTTATTTCTGCGTTTTAAAAATCCTATCCAAAGGAGCCCTAAATCGGAGAAGTAAAAAACTAGCCTATCGACTTCAGAGCACTTTCGAATGGCCCCTTAGTTACGGTATATCTCTGTCTAGCTTTAGTTTCTTTTCCTACTGACATATTAGATTGTGTTTATCTGAACTCTCATAATAATAACTAATAACTAATAGTATGCATGCTATGAATTGAGTGCTTGTCCATTAGTTATCAAAGTTATAGAAAAGTTAGAATACCTCTTTGCGCTCATCTGGTCTTTACAGTAGTTCCCATCAGCCATCACACAGGCATTTTTGTAACACAGAAATTTCACAGCAATCAGTTTAATTTTATAGAAAAAAGTAGAAAACAGAAAAAAAAATTCCATGTTGCAAAAGGAGGCCTAGAGCTTTTAGCTTCTGTACGGCTCCAATCTGAGTAATTGTTGAATGACATTCTGTATATTTTTTAATACTCCCTCCATTCTAATTTATAAGTTATTTTGAAATTAGATATGAGAACTAAGGAGAGTAAAAAAAAAATAGAAGGTATTGAAAACGAGGAGCAGTAAGATAGAAATAAAGAAATATTGAGAAGAGAG
>BCLG01002141.1:62308-77524 GCA_001602295.1 Zoysia matrella
AACAGAGAAGTACATAATTTTTAATATAAAAAATAAAAGATTATTTTTTGATGAATTAAAAAAATATTTTTTATATTATAATATATTAAAAATTATAAAGTGATAAAAGTTTGACTTTGACTAAACTTAAAAATACTTATATTTTAGAACGGAGGAAGTATATATTATAAAAATATTGTTCATGATGAATTTAAAGATATAAATCTTAAAGTGATTAATTAATTAAATATATCGAAATTATTAGTCAAAGATATGGTCAATAAATCTTATAAATAATTTTTTATTGGGTTATTGGAGCGGAGGGAGTATTTCTCTGCTGTATTGTTTTGTTCTTTCAAGCTTGCATTAAAGATACTGTTTTAAGCTCTCTTCGTTCTTCCCATTTCTTCGTGTCCCTGGCGCTAGATGAGTATTGAGTCGTCTGTATTCGTTAGTTACTATTTTTAGAGCACCTCCAATAGTTTTTTATAATTTTTACTCAAAGTTAGATTTAAGAAGTTCTAAAAGGTTATTAAAAGTAAAATAATTATTTCTCTCCAACAACTCTCAATAATTATACTTAAAAAGATTTTTAAATATAATCACATCATCGAAAATGGCAGCGACATGATTTCAGAATAAAATCAGGAAGAAGTTCATCGTGCGCCGCTCATGAATCCGGATCAAAGTCCGAGTTATGACGCCCACAAATAAAATTCGACACAGATACTACTTTTCCAAATTTACATCCTAACCGACGCATCATGAACTTTGGGCACTCACAATGTAAGTTTCATAGTTTTTAAGAGTAATAAATTATTTTTTAGACTCAATTCTCTCAAATGCATAGTTTCTACAGTATATTAAAATTTAATGATCTCTTATATATTTTATAAGAGAAAATTGTGTATAGAAACTTGTAGATTTCTTTCAATGCATATTTTGTAGTTTTTTAGCACTTTGGTTTTAGTGAAGACGTAGTTCTTTGGTGTATAAATGGTTTTTTCATACTTCATTTTCTTTCTTTATTAATTTCTTTACTAAATAAGTAAAATAATGATGTGGCAAGCTAATTAAAAGGATAAAAACTACTCTCTTCGTCCTAAAATAAGTGACATTTCTGACTTTGTGAAATCAATATTTGACCAATTGTTTTATTTAAAAAATTTAAAAAATAAAAAATAAACAAGTCAAATTTAAAATACTTTTAATAATGAATCATTTCACAATAAAATAAATAATTTTTTTAAAATTTTTTTGAATAAGATGAATGGTAGAAAAATTTGAAAATAAAAAAGATAATTATTTCTAGATGGAGGGAGTACTATTAATGCACATTGGGAGTGCAATACGGAGAGTACTCCACATCCTCGGCTACCACTGTATCCATTGCCCGTTGACCAGGAACCATCGCTTGTTTTTTATACCTAGGATCGTCAAGTTCAGAGCTTTGTTTTTTATACCTCGGATCTCAAGTTCAGAGCGCACACGGAAAACTCGGGATTTTGGTTCGTATCAACTCCCCGAATGTTGGGAGCTAGAGGTATTATTTTGCAATAGTTTTTTATACATTTAGATGCAAATATAATGGAAATTTAGAACAAATCATCATTAATCTAGCTTTTTCATGTGAGCGGCAGCACCCACACCGGACTACAAAGATCTACCCATGCTTAGTGTCCGTTTGGAATACAGGAATTTTACAAAAATATCATATGAATTTTATATAAATCAATTCAATTTCATTAAAAAAATCCTCTATTCTAAATGAAGCTTAAATGATTGGATGTGAATTTTTTTTAATCACATCCTAAATTATTATTTAGAGACTCAATTTGAAAAACGGTTGAAGATGCTCTTAGAACTTGCATCATATACAAATAATTTGTTACCGAAAATTGATCTTTTAATGAAACTGAACTCAACCTGTTTCACAAAAACCAATCTGATTTCGGTTTTCAATGGTTTTTAACCTGCACGAGAGACGCAGCCAGATGCGCAGCCTCACCGTGCTTCCTGACGCCGACCACCGGTGACGCATCCATCCGCTGCTTGCTACTTCCATGGTGGTAGAACACAGTAGAGAAACTTTATTATTCAAGACTAGTTACTATCAGCGAGCCAACAATATATAAAGTAGTTTCTAAAATAGATCAAAATAATTATGAGCTATACATTTTGCATAAAGTTTCGATGAATAAAATAACCATCTATCTCCTGTGAGTTAAAAGCTCTCCTATAACTACTATTATAGCAATCAATTTAAAAAGTAATTAGAGACTTTATAAAATTGATACACATGATAGTTTTAGAAATTATAAAATTTCATGACTGAGATTGATTTCTAATTTTACCTTTGAGGTAAAAGAATATAATTTTGTCTACCTTGGCTGGATTCATATAAAAACAAAGTTAAAAATTAATATTTAAAATGATTTGTTATCATTTATTCACACTATTCATAAGAATTAGCAGAAAAAAATAAAGCAAGGCCAAATTTGATTTGCACGCTTTACATCCTGATCAGGTTTTCAATTGCATCATGACTAGGTCACTAATTATAATCAACTAATTTCACACTGACTTTGCAATAATACAAAAGCGCGAAGAGACGTGACATAGAAGAATCTATTAATTATAGCTTGGGAGGCTAAAAATTTTAAAACAATACTTATATGTTTGAGGCTATGACTCGACACGACCCTAGTGGCCCTAGGGGTGAAAATAGGTCAAAAAATGAATTAAATATTATGAGGGTTAGATCAGATTAAAATTAAATCAAATTTATATTCATTTTTGAACTAAAATTTAATAAAATCTGAATTAGTTTGTGAAAGAATCGCTGGATTGAACCCTTTTCACACCTAAGTGGCCCTTTGACAGAGTTCAGCCACTGGTAGACCACTTTCGTCATGCTGGCATCGTGCTACGCGTGTTCCCTTCCTCTATATCTTTTTTATGAAGATATGGTTTGTTGATGAGGTTGCTGGAACATTAGGTGCGCACCTTCTCAATGCTGGACACCGTATATGTCTGCTGTGCGTCCGGCGTGACATGGAGGAACTGCAACTTGCAGCCGCTTCCTCTTGCCACATCAGGTTTTGTAAACATAAAGTAGATAATATCTACATATATATTAGAATCGGTTTCATTATACATAAAAAAATAATTAAATGATAAACAATTCTATATCAATGAATAAATAATAAATAACAGAGTTTTAAAAAACTATGGGAGAAGAAAACTTTAAGCATATCATAAGCAATGACCGGCAGCAACGCAATCTTCTATGCTCTATTTTTAATTTACTGGTTGACTTCATTTTTCTTCCTCTTTTACTGAGCAGTATTCATGAGTAATGAAACAACAAAGTAACATGTGTGAGTACATAAATACTCAACAAATGTGAAAAAATATAACATGTAGCAAAAGCTAGAAAAATTATAAATTGTTCCTTTGCATAAAACTTGTAATAGAGACACTTCTATTAAACACCTATTTACTAAGTGATTATCAACCAAACATCTTTATATCAATAAACATGCCTATAGACTACCCACCTGGAATACCAACAAAAACCGATTACATTCTCCCACTGTGGCCCACCAACCAAACCAAACCATACTAAAATCCATTAATTATGTGAGGGTTCATGAAATGCTTATAATCACGAGCATAGCTATCAAAACAATTTTTAAATCTATAGAGGTTGTACAGATTCTCACGAGAAGTGATTTTATTTCTTATTTTTAGGTGACTAAAAAATCTCTATTATGTTTGTGTTGGCCGAGCCCTCACACACTTTCTTTGGTGTAAAGGTCTAGAATCACTTCAAAAGTTTTTTCATGGCTTCCTCTAGCTTGCACGTATCCACAGAGGTTTCACCTATAAGCACTAACTGTAACCTGAGAAAAGCACTTTTTGTGCCAAATAGTTCACAGGAGTACCCCTCCCTTCTCTATAGATCTCGCTTTAGGCGGATCCAAATGTACCCCGCTTTGCCCACTCCACTGGTTGGTACGTACAGAACTAGTCTTCACCACTTACTACGTCAGACCACGTCTATTTTTAGCTCATGGTTATACGGGTGCGCATAGGTGATCACTTCACGAATTGATCCTTACATTTGCAAAGATCAACATACTAAAAGACTGTTGTAACCCCATACACGACCCTAGACTAACTATATCACCCAAATCCTTAATCTTCTTGTTGCTATTAAATAACCCATTAATCTTCATAAAGCAAGTATAACAATTAATCAAGTTTAACATTCATTCATCCTGGCAACAATAGAGCTAAGCATGCAATCTACACAAAAAAAAGGTAAACTAGAGCGATAAGGCAAAATAAGAAAAGACTAGGTAAAACCTTAATCATAGGTCAGCAATAAATTTGATACAAGCATGCAAATCTACAATATAGATCTTTGGTAAAATAAGCATAAGATGGTCAAGAACACTTACCTCAAAATGTTGCTCAATGACCTTCAATCTTCTCTTCATATTCTTGTTGATTCAGATTTAAACTCTTCTCTTCGTGCGATTACCAAAGCAATCAAACAAAACTAATCATCAGACACAATATTGAAAGGTCATTATGGAGTGATAGCAAAGTCGAGGGGATTCACCAAGGATTATGAAATAATAAGGAAACTTTAAGGCATTAGATGATAGTAGTGATGAACGGTGGCATCACGTCTGACTGTGCACAAACAGCACCGTAAAAATATGCACGTTTCTGATGATTGACTACAATATTCAAGAAAGTATTTAACAGAAACATATTTAATTTTGTGGAACACGGTAGGGGCATGATGATTTTGAACTGGATTTAACCTGAGAAGGAGATCGATGGATTAGACCAAGATTTGATTCTGCAGTAATAGTTGATGAAGAAATCACGTTCCTAGAGGAACCGTTATGAATCTTGACAAATCCTTCGGGGATGGAGACGTAGGCTTTCTGAAACACAATATAGTATGATAATGTTCATCAAGGAATTGCAAAAATTAAGAACAACAAAGAAGAGATTATCGATCCATGTGCTGGATAGATCTAGAACAGGGAGTAGCATTTATTGCGAAGTAGATCTCGGAAGCTACAGAAATTTGATGGCCATGATTTTCAGATATATTATAGAGGATATCTAGACGCACCCCTTGGCAAAATTTGATTGAATTTCGTTGGGTAGATCGTCGGAAACGTGGAATGGTATCAACTACTCGCGAGTTGGCTATGAGGTGAGCAATGTTAGAGGGTGGGGGAGGATGTGGGGAGGCTGTGCTGAAGATAGAAAGGGTGGGAAGGAGAGGATGGTGGTAAAAATGAAGGGAATGAGATAATTTAGGAGTTAAATGAGCATTTGCTTTGCTTTGAGTGCTAGAGTTATGGAGAAAGGTTGTGTGTCACATCTCGAAATTAAAATTTTGGGTTTGACACTTCCTCTGCTATGACAGAGCATATAGTAGAGTTAGATAAGGATATGATTTGTTATGGTAGGTTAAGTTAATTTCTATACTTATCACCTCCAATTTTTTGAGGTTAAGTTTTGTACTCCTATAAATATCTACCTCAGAGCCTCACTGTAATTAATCCATTCATTCACCAATCCTTCCATTCATCCAATTCCACCTCCCTCATTCTTTCATATGGTATAGAGTCAAACCACGATACAATTTCATTGCCCACACTCCCAACCTAGCTCCTCCACATCACGCATCTCCGGATAGGTCCATTTGATCTCTACTGGGGGGCAACGCCACCATTTAGGTGGTGCATTCTATTGATCTGCTCACCGCATCAGGTCATTGCGATGGGGCAACTGTTGCCTCATTCCAAAATATCGTCGAGCACTGTTCCTGATACGTCTTTCGGATCCTTGCGCCCTTATCGTGCCGTCGTGGTAGTGTTCGGGCTAGGCCACGTCTCCTCCTTGAGCCGCCTTGGTGGCAGCTGGTTTTATTTTAAAATATTGAAAAGTTATTTTTTGAGAAAATGAATTAAAAGTTAATAGCTCATTCAAAATTGCTTTTCTGACTTTAATGTGTAGAGAATTTAAAATATATTAGAAAGTAACATCGAAATTCCTTCTGGCAGCGTTTCAAGCGGTGGCTGGAAAGTTTTTCCAAAGCTCAAAAGCTCAAGTCAAACAAAGAAGTCCTTTATGAATATTACTTTATAAAGGAATGAAAGGTGATAGAGAGCCTATCCTGGTTGCGCTGATTTTGTGCCATAACTCTGGCGTTACATCCAATTTGTTCATTGGGCTCATCCCTTTCACTGTCCATCAAGAAATTAGCGGCCCACAAAGCTCAGCGGCGTGTTGTCGTTGGAGAAGAGTCTGACCCTCGATCGCCCCCACGAGCCTCCTCGTTGTACTCGAACCCCCCCACCGGGCCCCATCTCTGCTCGGCGGCTGCTCCACGCCATGGCAGCGGTGGCGCCTCCGTCGGACAACCTCGACGCGCGGCCTTCCACTCCCCCCACCACCGCGGTCACTCCCTCTTCTACCTCCACTTCCACGCCGCCGAACCCTGCAACCCGTAGCCCGGCCGCGCCAAACCCTAACCCTAACTCGCTTCCGGCACCGACACCGGCCCCGGTACCTGGTCCTGTAGCTTCTGCTCCTCTGGTGGTTGGGGCACCGATGCCTCCCGCACCGGTCTCCTTCGCCGCCAGCTTCCGCCCGCTCGGTGCCCCGCCTCCTCCGCCTCAGCAGCAGCAGGTGCCGCAGTACAGCTCGGTTCCGAACCCGGGCTACCCAATGGCGCAGCCGGGCGTCTCAGGCGTTATGCCGCCGGGCGCCGTGCGGCCGCCGCCCATGTACGCGCCGCCGCCCCAGCCGGGCTCCTACATGCCGCAACCAGGCGCTGCGGGCCCCCATCCCGGTGGGTTCCCTTTCTCCATCCATCTGTGTTGACATCTGCGAGATTTGTCCGATGTTTAGTAGTTAACGATGATGAATTGATGATTCTGTGCTTCGCTTCCTATTGTATCTTGTATCTGGTGCTACCTCTGAACATTCAAGGCGTTGATTGCTTTTTCATGTTGAGAATCTGGTGGGGTTTAGGAGAACTAAGATGATATGTGCGATGAACGTTGGTAGGGTGTCGGTCGGGGTTTACAGGTGCTATGCTGGTGGTTTAGTGTTAGAGACTGGGATCCGTTCGCATGATAACTATGACCGGATATTTCTCTGCTACAGCGGTGGTCGTGCCAGCCATTACTCCCCACTGCGAGAGGTGCCAGCTCATGTTTGATTCTGCTACTCTAACTGAAGCTCTAGATCATTTGCACCCTCATTGAGTGTGGTATGCAGAATGTTTGAACTTGAACTGGTTATATTTACTTCGTCCAATTGATTTACATGCTTAATTTGGTCTCACTGCTTAATTAGACTCAGTTTCTTTATGTACTTAGATCCTTCAGCAATGGGTTGTTCCAAAAACTTGCTAAGGTATCATGATTCCTGTCGCTTAAATTTCATGTCGAGCATATCTTTTTCGATTTCATTTTATTTCTCTTGTTAATAAGAAATGTAAAACATAGTGACACATTTTATTGAGCTTTTACACATTGCGATGGTGTGAGCTATACCAAGTTTCGCAAATAACAAATACAAGTATATTATCCTGTCCAAGGGGCGTTGAGAGGTAAGGTCAGCTTCACTTGGCTCTTTTCCATTGTAGCAGATATTGGTTTTGTTGATGGTCACAGGTCACTTTGGTATTAAGTACTTGCAAGATATTTTACTTATCTATTCATTTAGCACTTGTTGAAGCCTTGTGATTTTAATCTTCTAGTTCCATAGAGGTTTGGAATATGATATTGTGCAGTATGTTCCACTCATGGGTAGTTACTAATGTAGTAGCATAGATGTTTTTGTCTGTTACTGCAGGAATGCCTCGTTATCCTACACCATATCCTTTGATTCGGCCAGGCTTTCCTCCACGACCAATGCCTCCACCTGGTGTTTTGCAAATTCAACGACCACCAATGATCACTGGGATCCGTGGTGCCCCTCCCGTGGTTGCCCCAGCTGCTAGACCACCTGCTCCAGTTGCTACGCCGTCTGATAAACCACCTACTGCAGTTTATATTGGCAAAATTGCTTCAACAGTAGATAATGATTTCCTTCTTTCGCTTCTCCGGGTATTGCTTCTTCTCTTCTGTTATGCTAGATGTGTATATGGAATAAATAATTTTAGCCTATACCAGAAGAGATTTCTATTTGTGCTTCGCTTGGTAAATCTGCCTCTTGACATTTTCATCTAATTCTTGAGCATGTTCAGCTTTGTGGTCCTGTCAAGAGTTGGAAGCGCGCTCAAGATCCAAGTAATGGAAGACTTAAAGGTTTTGGCTTTTGTGAATTTGAATCTGCCGAAGGCATCCTTCGTGCAACACGGCTTCTCAACAAACTAAGCATTGATGGTCTGGAACTGGTGGTATGTATTACATCTATCTTATGTTGCAATTTTGGTGAGAAGCAATAAGTCTTGGCAAGCATTTAAGTTCCCCTAGAGCGGTACAATCTATAAAACTATAGGACCTTTGATTAAGGCGGTGAGGCGAGATGCGGCGAGTCTCCCCCTTCCAACCGCCTAGGCGGTGATAAGGCAAGGCGAGGGGACACCATAATAACTATACAGCTGCAGCAGCATAGAGAAGGAAAGAAAAAGAAAAAAGAAAAGAAAAAGAAAGAAGCTGAACTAAAGGAGGCCCAGCCCACACAACCAGCCCAGCAGCCCACCTTACACCTCACGCAGGCTCGCAGCCAAGCCACCAGCGCCGCCGCCGCATCTCGCTCCCTCCAGCCACAGCCACAAGAGCCAGCGCTGCCTCTTTGTCACTCACTTCCTCCTGCCGCAGCCAGTCAATGCCACCTCTTCATGACTTCCTCTCTCCAGAGGTATCCTCAGATCTGCGGTCACCGCCAATGCCTTTGTAGATCAAGTGCCAGAGGTAGCAAAACCGATGGGGATGGCATGGAAGCAGCTGCTTGGCCTAGCCGGCAGATTACCCTCCTGCTTCTCTTCCCTTATAATTATACCTCTGTCTCCTCTTTTTTGCTGCCTTTTTGGCTAAGGCGGCCAGGACGCCACATGGTCCTGGCCTATGCAGCACGGATACGGATACGTGTATCGGTATCCAGTGGAGATACGCGATACATCATTTTTTAGAAAAATCGGATACGAGGATACGTTTGTTTAAAAAATAAATAATAGAAAAATCCACAAAACAGAGCCTTGCAGTCACAAGTTATAACAGAGAAGTCCACAAATCAGTCCCAAACGATGCAGATCATAGCACAAACAATATAAATTGAAGTTCAATGGTGGTCATGTTGCTGAAATCAAACAGGATAAGAAGAATGGGGCCGTAAATATCATCTTAAGGGGTTGAATCTTGTTCCTGCTGGGCCAAAACGTATCCACTAGCAGGCCAAACTGGGCCAATACGTATCGGCCCAAGTATCCAATTTTCTCCTATTTATTTTTATTTCCGATACTTGGTGGATACGTATCCACCATGTATCCTTCACGTATCCGTATCAGATACGCATCCGCGTATCAGATACTCCCCACATTGAAGTATCGGGGTTTCAGATGTCCTGGCTCGCCTAGACGATGTGGCAACGCCTTAGAAACCAAGTATACGACATGTTGCCGATATGCTGTCTATTCTCTTTTATTAACTTGAACACTCCATATTTGTCCATCCAAAGCTCCAAATGGAAAATGTTAAAATTAATTTTTCATCAAGCCACGTGCATATTCTTTTTTCTTTCGAACAGAGGGCGAAATTGAAGAGCCAAAAATATTATGCGTAACAATTTAGGTCCTACAAAGGACAAATACAAGTTTTCCTTAGTAACAATTGCTGAGTTTTTGGGTGGGGTTTGTTTCTGGTATCTGCAACCTGATTTAATCTCAATCATGGGGAGTCCTGTATATGTCATTTCTAAACATGTTTTTTCTTACCAAGTGATGTTCATATGTTGTTAATACACCACTCAAGATGCAACAGACAGGTACTAAATGGACTAACTAAAAGTCATGATCATGTATTCGATAGGCATCTCTGGGTACAGTTTTGGTCCAGTTAACCAACATCTGACTCAGCTTTCTTTATATAAGTGCCCTTTTGATGGCTATATAGGCTTCAATTACTACATAATGAATATGTTCTGCACTTCTATTCATCCGTGGATTTTCTTCCATAGTAGCCCAAGAGTTCTCTTTGTTGTCGAGTTTGTGTCAACCTAGATATTTTTATCAGTTGGGAGACTAAAGAATATATTTGGTTTCTCATTTTGTCTTTCTGTATACTAGGTTAATATTAATGATGCCACCAAGGAATACCTGAAGAAACATGTTGAAGAAAAAAAGAAATCACAAGAAAAGGCCAGAGAAAGTGCTGGTGATGGGAATGGGACTATTGCTGATGCTGGAAATGAATCATCAAAACTTGTCCCTGACGAATCAGATAAGGATACAGGAGATGCTGGAGATAAGGACAGTGAAGAGAACACGAAGAGATTTGGGATTGTTACTGATGATGATTCCAAGGCTGATATGGATGTTGCTGAAAAAATAAGCAGCATGATTGAAGAGTGGTTAAAGACTAGACCGCCACCCCCGCCTCCACCAGTTGAACCATCAGCAGATAACTCTGCTGTAGATGCGACAAAAAAAGGTACTGGGTTCTTTTAGCGGTGATTTCTTTCCTTGCCTTACGACGTATTGACTAATATTTTATTGCACCTGCAGATTCTGTTGATAAGAGTGATGCTGACACTGACAAAAAGGTAGCTAATGAAACAGAAAGGTCAGAAACTGGCTCTCCTGATAAGAGGAAGGTTAAAGAGCGTGATAAGGATATGCGGGACAAAGAACTTGAAAGGTACGAACGTGAACGTGAGCGTGAAAAATTCAGGAGGGGCAGAGAGAGAGAAAGGGAGAAGGACCATAAGTATAGAGAAGTAGATAGACTGTATAGGGACCGCCTTAAGGAATGGGAATATAGGGAGAGGGAGAAAGAACTTCAACGACATAATGAGAAAGAACGGGAGAAGGCAAAAGAACATGACCGTAGAAGGGAGATCACAAAGCAGGAAGATGAAAGTGATGAAGATGATACCAGGAAAAGGAGGAGAAGGGGCAGTAGCACAGTCGAAGAGAGGAAAAGGAGGAGGCAGCGTGAAAAAGCGGAAGACTTAGCAGATAGAGCAAGAGAAGAAGAGGAAATAAAAGAAGCGAGGAGGCGGGCTACAGAGTTGCAACAGCAGGCAGATGAAGCAGCTGCAGCAGCGGCTGCAGCTGCTGCAGAATCTGCTACACTTATGGAGGTTGACGGTGACAATGAAAAAAAAGCAAATGCACAATCTTTTATGGAAGGTGATAACATTACCAACTTAGCTAACGGATCTGGCGCTGGTGAGTGTGAGCCCCTTGTTATTTTTCCATAAACTAACTGCATTAGCCATATCTCATTTTCATTCTTCCTTTAGAAGTTATTGCATATTCTGTGTTCCTGATTCATTCTTTCTTTTATTAATGCCACAGGACATGCAATTCATAAGGAAAGTGACAATGAAGGAACAGGCAGGACACCTGCTCAAATCTTGGACCCCAAGCAAAACAGCAGCGCCCCAACAAAGAAATTGGGTTTTGGTCTGATTGGCTCAGGCAGACGGACATCTGTTCCATCAGTTTTTGCTCAAGATGATGACGAGAATAGTGATGATAAACGAATAAGACCATTGGTACCTATTGATTACTCCATTGAAGAGTTACAAGCTCTGCAGGCCAATTCTTCAAGTGAGCCAAATGTTGTAGCAGCTGCAGAGTTTGCCAAACTCATATCAGTTTCCAATCCAAAGCAAGAGAAGATTGAAAGTGAGAAGGATAGGAGTAGGAGATCCGGTGATAAGTCAAGCCAAAGAGACAGAGATCAAAATAGTGAGGATGGCGCACGCATTAATGATGAGCGAAGGGAAAAGATGCACTTTAAAGAGAAAGATAAGCCCAAGCCAGAGAACAAGAAGATTTTGGACGCAAAACAATTAATTGACATGATCCCAAGGACGAAGGAAGAACTTTTTGCCTATGACATTAACTGGACGGTATATGACAAGGTAAAGATCAATGCCTTGCTTTACTATACATTTGGAAGCTGAATAGTTTATTTTCTTTCAGCTGCAAGTTGTTTTCACTACTTAGGCTTGGTACTTCTGTTGATGTTGCCTGTAAGCCTTTGCGTTCTTTGGGCACAACAATGATAGCTAGTGCCATTTTCTTGAGGTTTTTATTGGAATATATGTTGAAAATATGCTAGTATCTTAACTCATGTCTTACGAAAATATGTGTTGGGGTACCATTTTTTTTCTTTTATTATCCCAGGCTTTGATATATCTGTTTTGCTGTGTCTTAAGTACTTTTTAATATTATTCGTACTTATGCAGCATGAGTTGCATGAGAGAATGAGGCCTTGGATTTCAAAAAAGATTATTGAATTTCTTGGTGAGGAGGAATCAACTTTGGTGGATTACATTGTATCTTGCACCAAGGATCATGTTCAGGCTGAAAAAATGCTGGAGCTTCTACAGTCTATTTTGGATGTTGAGGCTGAAATGTTTGTCCTTAAAATGTGGAGGATGCTTATATTTGAGATTAAAAAAGTAGAAGCAGGCCTATCGGGTAAAGAAAAGGCTTAAAGACTCATCTGTATAACCTTTTTTATGTATTTAACTGTGTTTCTCAATGTAATCTCATTGTACAACTAGCATCGAAAACTATTTTATTGAGATTGAATAACAGGTTTCCTTTTTCTTCTGTTGTAATATTGTGTTTTTGACTTGTGTGAAAGTGAAAGGATGATTGCTGATACTTGTAATTGGCATGGGTTTATAAGGTATTGTCAGTGCCGTTGCGTGATTTTGCCTACTCGAATAGACGAATCGGTGGCCCCGTGGCCAGCTGCCTACGCACAGGCGTGAAGCTGCAAGATATTCCCTTCTGATGAGGAGTACTCGCCGGCCTCACTTTTTGTCCCACCCACGGATGAATAGTCCCAGCCCACCATCTGATCCAGCTGCCTGGTGCCGCCTCCATTTCCCTATCCGGCACCGGAGACGCAGCCAAATGCGCCGCCTCGCCGTGCCGCCTGACGCCGACCACAGGTGACGCACCCAACTGCTGCCTGCTCCAGTGCTCCATCCATGGTGGTGGTAGAATACTTGGTCGTCACGTTGGCATCATGCTACGCGTGTTTCCTCTCTACTTTAGGATAAGCGAATTTTCTAAGCATCCTCTGACTGCTGGTGGCATTTAAAAAGCTGTTGAATTTGACAGATCAACGGTTCAAATTTATCCGTTGTCGAATTTATCTGTTTCATTTGCAGAGGGACTTATTTATCATTGACTCTATTAAACTATCTGACTACAAGTAGTTCTGACTTTTTCTTTTCTGCTCTTTTAGGCCTTGGCTATGAATAATTTCAGATGTATTGCTTCTAGCTTTGGTTTTGTTTCTATCCCATGCTCAGTTTTGGTGCATGGTCTAAACAATGTTAGCAATGTGTGATAGGATATAAAACAGCTTACAACGTCGTGGTAAGGTTAGGATTCGGTGCGGTTTGCTTCTTAATTGACTAGGAAACAAATGCTAGATTTAGGCTCGAATTTAATCCATAAATTGCACAAATAAACTGTTACATAGTTTAAATAAAAATAAGATCCACTACACCTGAAACTAATCCCATCGAAACCAATCCAATGTGACCGAACAAAGCCTTATGAGTTTTTTTTTCTTACGAAGATATGCTCGTTGATGGAGGTTGCTGGAACATTAGAGGTTCGCGCCTTCCCAACTGGACGCCGTATACCACTACCTGCTGTGCGTCCGACTTGGCATGGAGGGAACTGCAACTTGCTGCCGCTTCTTCCTCCTCTGCTGAAGTCACTTCGATCGTAATCGCACCTGAAGCTGGAACACCGTCGACCGCGTCCGAGAGCAAGCGGTCGTAGCGTTGCGTCTTGATTCTGGCATAATAATGCGCGCGGTCGAGAGCATGTAATGTCGAGGCTCAATAAGCCAAACTTAGCCTGTGTGACCGGATTCAGCAACTTGATCTCTGGTTTTTAAATTGTTGTCGTCGTTTACTTTTAACATTAACTTTGATTCATTCATCTTATTTTAAAAATTAGTTCAAATATATAAAATATTAAGTCATAATTTAAATAACTTTAATAAAAAAATTGTAATAAAATTTATAATATTTATCAAAAATTTTGAAATAAAATGAATAGTCAAATTTAATGTTAAAAGTCAACGATAACAATAATTTAAGAACGAGGGAGTACGTGTTCTTGCAGTTCAAACTTGAGTCATCTTCTATCTTCTTAAAGTGGGGCTAAAGAGCCTTTGCTCTAAGGTCATATATGGTCTGTACCAAGCTCCCTCTGTTCTAAAATTATTATTATTATTGACGGGTTCAAATTTAAACTAGTCGATGACATTAATTTTAAACTTAAACGGACAAAGTATATCCATAAAGTTCCCCACAAAACAAGCTTCTTGAAATGGCACTGGTCATTTGCTTTCAGATGTCCTGTCATGGACACATTGACAAAATTAGAGATGATCGTGTACGGTATATACCGATCCAAGTATCAGCAGACTGAAAGCAATTTCTGGGAAGATGTCATATGATTGAAATAAAAGGCACACGGTTTTCGTTGAAAAAAAAAACTCGATAAACAATTCAGCCATCAAGTCCCAGAGACCTTGTCCTACATGACATGCGCCCAAACCGTTTCTCGTTCTGGAATATGAGGCAATCAGTTGAGTTCCCATTTTTAAGTTGCAACTTGCTTTCCTTATCAGGATTCAAACAATGCAGCTCAAACTGATCTGGTTTTGTCGACAGCGAACATGCCGGTTTGCTGAACATCGCATAGTTGTGAGACCATGTAACAGCAATTTTATAAAGATCCAACCCTAATTTGCTGGGCTTTCCATTATCTAAAGCAGTTGCCCCCCCCCCCCCCCTGTTTTGTTATCTTCATCCTTAGCATTTCCTGTTCTATCCAGCGGCAACAGGATGCGGCTTCTCTCATCCCAATCTGTGCTCCCATGCATCCTCCCAATACGTGGAGGATTTCTATTGGTTTTTGTTTCCTCGTTGACCCCACAAGAAGGAAGGCACTCAAACGTTAAATTAACGTTGTTAGCT
>BCLG01002142.1:0-81641 GCA_001602295.1 Zoysia matrella
CACTAGAGCTTCGGAGCAACGAGCGCAGCACAGATGGAAGGCCATTACACCATGTACCTCATACTGGCCGTCGTGTCGCTGCTCGTCGTCCTCGACAAGCGCCGGCGCTCGGCAAAAGCGCAGCAGCACGGCCTGCGGCTGCCGCCGGGACCTTGGCGGCTTCCGGTCATCGGCACCTTGCACCACATCGTGGGTCAGCTCCCGCACCGCGCGATGCGGGACCTGGCGCGGCGCCACGGTCCTGTGATGCTGCTCCAGAACGGCGAGGTTCCCACGCTGGTGGTGTCGTCGCGGGAGGCGGCGCGCGAGGTGATGAAGAAGCACGACGCGGCGTTCGCGTCGCGGCCGCTGAGCGCCACGGTCCGCGTGCTCACCAGCGGCGGCCGCGACATAATCTTCGCGCCGTATGGGGACCACTGGCGCCAGCTCCGCAAGATCGCCATCACGGAGCTCCTAAGCGCGCGTCGGGTCCTCTCCTTCCGCCCCATCCGCGAGCAGGAGGTCGACACCATGCTGCGCGCGTGCGCCTTGGCCGCGGCGGAATCGCGCCCCATAGAGATGCACGAGCGGCTGGCCGCGCTCGTGGCGGACACCACGGCGCGTGCCGTGCTCGGCGACCGGTGCAATGACCGCGACTTGTTCCTGCGGGAGCTCAACCGTTCCATCGAGCTCGCTGGCGGGTTCAACCCAGCCGACTTGTGGCCGTCCTCATGGATCATCAGTCGGCTTAGCAGGGCCGTGCGCCGCGCCGAGGAGTGCAGGGACACGGTGTTCGGGATCCTCGACAGCATCATCAAGGAACACCTTGAGAGGATGGACGGTGGCGCCGGCGCCGGCGAGACGGAGGACCTTCTCGACATCCTGCTGAAGATACAGAAGGACGGTGCGCTCCCGATCCCACTCGACATGGAAGTAATTAAAGCCGTCATCTTTGTAAGTGATCTTTATTTGCGAAATCATTTCGTAATTGTTTTAAACGTTTCATAATCTTTGTTGCTGCTGTTATGCTTGACACACGAATTTGTTGTTCTTGTGCGTCGTTTCATCAGCATGTTCTACGAGCTTGAACAGCAGTGATACTGCAGAAAACGTAACAGACTAACAGCATTCTTCAATCTTCACCATGTTCAACAAAACGTGATCATCATTTTTTTCTATAAAAAAACGAGATGTGCACTTCACTTTATTTGTACTGGACAATGACATGATTGTATTATTACATTTTTTAAATAAAAAAATACTCAATACATAGTACTCCCGTTATTTCTAAATTGTTTTCACTATTTACTTCTAAATTATTTTTTATAATTTATCTTATTAAAAAATTTAATTTAAATATATAAAATTGTAAGTCTTGATTCAAATAATTTTAATGATAAAGTAAATTATAATAAAAATATATAATATTTATAAAAATAGAATAAAACGAATAATTAAAATAATTTATGAACAGATGAAGTAATATTAGGTATGGTAGGTAGATGTGCAAAATATTGTCGATTCGAGGAGACTAGGACCGACTTTCCTGCAAGCTGCAGCCATCCAAATTAGCTGCGTTTGCCAAGACAGACGCCGGGTCCGGTGATCGTCCAGATTTAATTAGTTTTGGTAGTTGTCCTCTGCCAGATTTTTCTCCCATAATTAATAATGTAACATGCGCTGTACTCAGGACATTTTCGGCGCCGGCAGCGAGACCTCATCAACGACGTTGGAGTGGGCCGTGGCGGAGCTCATTCGGAACCCGAAAGCCATGAGGCGGGCGACAGCGGAGGTACGAGCAGCCTTCGAAGCGCACGGGACAGTGCACGAGGACGCGCTCGGCGACCTCCGGTACTTGCACCTCGTCATACGGGAGACGTTCCGCCTGCACGCGCCCGTGCCGCTGCTGCTCCCGCGGGAGTCCCAGGAGCCGTGCCGCGTGCTAGGCTACGACGTGCCCCGGGGCACCACGACGCTGGTGAACGTCTGGGCGCTCGGCCGCGACGAGCAGTATTGGCCGGGGGATGCTGACGAGTTCCGGCCTGAGAGGTTCGAGGCCGGCAGCACGGCGGACTTCAAGGGTGCCGATTTCGAGCTCCTGCCGTTCGGCGCCGGCCGAAGGATGTGCCCAGGGATGGCGTTCGGGCTCGCCAACGTGGAGCTCGCGCTCGCAAGCTTGCTGTTTCACTTCGACTGGGAGGCGCCCGGCGTGTCCAACCCTGCGGAGTTTGACATGACCGAGGCGTTCGGCATCACCGCGCGCCGCAAGGCCAACCTCCTCCTCCAACCCATTCTCCGCGTGCCCGTGCCCGGCGTCTAGTTTCCACCGAATCGTCAAAGGTCGTAATAGTGTGCTCATTATCCACGTTATTTCTTGCCTCTGTCCAACGTGTTTACTTATCAAGCTAAATTTACAGCTTTAGTATTACTCCTATCATGTACTTTCTTTATTTTAAAATTGTTGTTGATAATATAATTTTAAAATAGAGAGAGTAGATTGTTGAATAGTGCTACTAGCAGTTTGAATGTTTTCTGAAATATTGAACCGCAATTACAGAAGCCAGAATATGAAATAAAAAAAATCTGTGTAAGGTTATCTATATGATTGTCTCCATGTTGAGGCCTTTTGACGCTGTTACTGCAAACATTAGGTAAATTATAGTGTCAACTTAGTTTCGTAGAGAATTTTTGTTAAATTGTAAGTAGTTTGATTTTGTCAAACCTTAAAAACTTACATTTGTAAAAGAAAATACATTCTATATCATGAAAAAAAAATCTGTTCACATCGGAGACTAGGAATCCACACGGATGCAACCACCTAAAAGCAAAGCTAGCCAATAAACGCGCAGCGTAGACACCGTTGTCAAAGCGGATTAAACCGAAATACGGAGCCCTAGAGCGCCGAGGGCTCCCCCGCCTCTCTCTGCCCATTGGCCCCTCTCCCCCTAAAAAAAAAACAGCGGCAGCTCCCAGCCGCAGGCTTCAACGTCGCGGCAGGCACACGCCACCGGAGCTCGGGGCCTCCCAAAAAATTCACGTTTTTGTCAAAGCAGTATTTTGACTGCATTATGCTCAATGCTCTGCTCCTATAGCCGCACTGGAGCACTCTATTCCTGCCACTCGAAGTCATGGCCACAGACATGGCGGCGTTTTCGTTCCCCGTGATCCTCCTCCTCCCACTCCTTGCGGTCCTCCCCTTCCTGTTCCTCAGCTACGCAGCGTCCCGCCGGCGAGACAGCGTCGCCCGGCTGCCCCCGTCTCCGTGGGCGCTCCCGGTAATCGGCCACCTGCACCACCTCGCGGGCGCGCTGCCGCACCGGGCCATGCGTGACCTCGCGTCGCGCCACGGCCCACTCGTGTTTCTCCGTCTCGGCGGGCTCTCTGTCATCGTCGCCTCCTCCGCCGAAGCGGCGCGAGAGGTGATGCGTTCGCGCGACCTTGACTTCGCGTCGCGTCCGGTCAACCGGATGCTCCGGGTGGCCATCCCCAAGGGCGCCGAGGGCGTCATCTTCGCGCCCTACGGCGACAGCTGGAGGCAGACCCGCAAGATCTGCACCGTCGAGCTGCTAAGCGCCCGGCGCGTCCAGTCCTTCAGGGCCATCCGGGAGGAGGAAACCCGCCGGCTCCTCCGCGCCGTGGCGTCGGCGCCGCCAGCGCAGGTGGTCAACCTAAGCGAGCTGCTGTCCGTGTACGCCGTGGATTCGTCTGTGCGCGCCATCATCGGCAGCCGGTTCAGGGACCGGGACGCGTTCTTGATGATGCTGGAGCGCGGGCTGAAGCTGTTCGCAAAGATGAGCCTGCCGGACTTGTTCCCGTCGTCGCGCCTCGCCATGTTCGTCAGCCGAATGCCCGGCAGGATGAAGCAGCACCGGCAGGAAGTGGCCACGTTCTTAGACGCCATCGTTCGGGAGCACGTGGAGAGCGGATCCGCCTCCGATGGCAAGGAGGACTTGCTCGACGTTCTGTTGCGGATCCAGAGGGAAGGCGACCTGCAGTTTCCGCTCACCACCGACAACATAAAGTCAGTGGTCGGAGTAAGCAACTGAATCCTCTAGGAAATGATGGTCAATCAAATATATCATGTCGTTTTCCCACGATCTATTTATTATGAACTTTCGATGGGTTATGTGTGTCACTGATCAGGATATGTTCGCCGGGGGCAGCGAGACTGCGGCGACGACGCTGCAATGGACCGTGGCCGAGCTCATGAGGAACCCGAGAGTGATGCAGAAGGCACAAGACGAAGTCCGACGAGTACTCGCGGGAGGGCACGAGGTAACAGAGGACGATTTAAGCGGCCTGCACTACATGCGCCTCGTCATCAAGGAGGCGCTCCGGCTACACCCACCCGCGCCGCTACTCCTCCCGCGGGAGTGCCGGAACGCGTGCCAGGTTTTAGGATTCGACGTGCCGGTAGGCACCATGGTGCTGGTGAACTCGTGGGCGATCAGCCGCGACCCCAAGCACTGGGACATGCCCGAGGAATTCCTGCCAGAACGGTTTGAGAACTCCAAGATTGATTTCAAGGGAACCGACTTCGAGTACACACCGTTTGGAGCAGGGCGGCGGATGTGCCCAGGCATGGCGTTTGGGCTGGCGCATATCGAGCTCGCGCTCGCCGGTCTGCTGTACCATTTTGACTGGAAGCTGCCGTGCGGGATAGAGGCGGCAGAACTTGACATGACGGAGGAGATGGGAGTCACGGTTCGTCGGCTCCAGGACCTCCTCCTTGTTCCCGTTGTCCGAGTGCCCGTACCCGTGGTGGTATGACCTGTAGTACCTTGCCGTTGTGGTAACCTGTAATTCATTAGAGTGCATTGTGAATTTGTGATTTCTGAATCTGGCTCCATTATGTGTGATACAAAAATTAAAGGTATTGGACAATTTAAGATTCATTTCGTTGGGTTTCGATAATTTGACACACCAGCTCACTGTTATATATACACTTAAGTGTCTCGTATATTTTTCACACATATATATCAAATTGTCGAAGCCATAACGAAACGAAGCCTAAATCATAAAAAAAAATTCAAAAATCATGATACAAATATACTTATCTCTGGGAGCACATCCAGCGTCAGGTGTGAAAATTGGTGAGCCAATTAAATTGAGTTTATATTTAGGCGCTCTCTATTGAACTGATATAACTTTCCAAAATGATCACCTCCGAACTGAAAACTGGAACCAATCCAGCGTACATCACGGAAGCATAAACATCGATTCACCTATGGCTCAACAAGTTGAGCTTATATTTAGGGGCAGTCTACGTACTGAAAACTGGAGCATTTTTTATCCGACCAATACACGATTTTTGGAAGTCTTTAAAACACCAAAAAAGAGATTTTGTGGATGAAAAACATTAAGACAATAACTGAATCTATATAGAAATATAAATAATCAGACAGCAAGGACACGGTATAGCACTTTTTGGTACAGTATTAGCTCATATCCCAGTCATCCTATACATCCCTCCTCTGAATCGCCCTGCTTTTTCTTGCCTTGGCTCCTGTCATGCCAAATCTTTGCTGATCGTTCCGTGCTTTTCTTCTTATCTCTTTGTCTACCTGCACTAGTCTCTATTTTTCTTCACTTTGGTCTAATGTTATGGACATTCACTTGTAGAAAAGCCTGCAAGTGCTACAGCTTATGACTTATACAAGTCTGATATTTTTCCTTGTAATCATCTAATTTCGTTTGGCAACTGAAAATTTGAATCTATCGAACCTAAATTCGATTAAGCATCAAATGTATGAGATTTTTTTTTTTACTCTACAAATTGATCGAGAAAGACACATTTTGATGTCAGTCAAACTAGTATCAGCGTGGATGAGGCTTTGGAATTTTTTAGATTGTACAGTAGCCTCACTGAGCTAGGGGCAAATCTAAGGCCCGTTTGAAACGCAGAAATTTCATAGAGATTTTGTAAAAATTAGTTTAATTTCACAAAAAAATAAAAAAATTAGAAAAATTAATTAGAGTTCCAGACGGGGCCTAACATTTGGACGGATAGAAATCGTTTTGGACCGAGAAGCTCCAAGGTCCACTATTCTTCGGTCTGCAATCTCAGTTTACCAGCAACTGACGCGGTATGGCTAGACCTATCCTCCGCGGTTCAGTTTTCCGCGATGCTCGCTCCGTGTCAAAGTTCTTGCTGTCGGCATGCTGGCCGCATCCCCTCGCGTGCTAGTCGACTAGATCCGCCATTCGACCATTCCATCTCCCTTCTTGACATTAGCCAGTGACTCCGTTAGCGATGAAATGACAGAAGGATAGTTGCAGGTTCGTGGTCTGCACGGTGGAACCCGGCAGCGGCTTCGACGAGGAATGCATGGTTGCCGAATCTGTAGCCAGTGACTTCAATGAGGAAGAGGGAGTGAGGGAGGAAGAAGAATCTGTGCTGCGGGCCCTTATTGTTTGTTTATTCAAAAGTACTGGGAAGCCATCGCAACTCTTGGTTTGAAGATTGACGGAGCTAATGCTCAAAAGGGCTTCTCTGCATTGACACCTACCAATGCAGAGGATAGTGCTGCGTTGCTTCAAACTACCTTATAGATTTTTCCCTAGTTTATGAAAGACAAGTATCCGGTCCTTTATTTTTCCTTTGTCGGAGATAAAATCAAAGTCACGATCAGTAGCTCATGTTAGAGATTCCACCCAGTTTATTTGTAGTTTGGAATTATACTTGCTCCAGTCAAGCAAAGCTGCGGCTCTAGAAGTCATATGTGACTTTGACTAACTATGAATATGTGTAAAATGAGAGAGATGTTAGAGTTAACCATATCCATCTATTTGATCATATTTGACAGTTAAATAGTCAAAAGTATAAAATAGTGGACCTAATACCAAAAATAGTGAATTCGAAACTAATTTTTAAAAATCGATAGTTGAAATTAATTGAAGAGTTGGAGGTACCTCCGATACCTTTTAAGTATCATAATATCTCTCCTAAAATGATTACATGAAAATATGACGGTTACTTCATTTATGTAGAGTAGCGTTTCTTGTAACCAATTTTAATTTCACTCACTGTAAATGTAAAGATCTTAGTCAATCTTATGAAAATATTGAGCAAGCTACATAATCAATGAAGAATCTGTGTACTATTACGAAGCCCATTTTTTTATTAAAAAATGGCCAAAAAATGGACTGCTGGTGACAATGCTTACGTTATGTGCAATGAAAAATCTGGTAATAAAACAAGTCTATCTATCTGCAAGCAACTTTGTAGCTCAACTTTCTATATATAATGGGAAGCCTACACAATGTATTGCTCACACTGAATAATGCTACGTGAAGCCATGCGGCCTGGCGATCATTCCAGCTTCTGCAGCAGCCTTTGCTGCCTCCTGTTGGCTCTCATCCCGCTTCTCCTACTGATCTTCCTCAGGCGGCCGCACAAGTCCCGCAAGGAAGCACCGTCAAGGCTCCCACCCGGGCCATGGCAGCTCCCGGTCGTCGGCAGCCTCCACCACCTCCTCACGAAGCCGCTAATGCACCGTGCCATGGCCGACCTCGCGCGCCAATACAAAGCTCCTGTCATGTACCTCCAGCTCGGCGAGGTCCCCGCCGTGATCATTTCGTCCCGCGACGCGGCACGTGAGATCCTGAAAACGCACGACGTCGCCTTCGCGACGCGGCCGATGACCCTGAGCATCAAAGCCACGGCGCACGAGGGGCTGGGCATCGCCTTCGCGCCCTACGGCGACCGCTGGCGCCAGCTGCGCAAGATCTGTAGCGTCGAGCTGTTCAGCGCGGCCCGTGTGCGGTCCCTGCGCGTCGTCCGCGAGGACGAGGCCGCGCGCCTCGTCTCCGCCGTCGCCGCGACGCCGCCGGGTGAGCGCGTGAACCTTAGCGCGCTGGTGGCGGCGTTCGTCGCCGACTCGGTTATGCGCGCCATCCTCGGCGAGCGGTTCCAGAGGCGGGACGAGCTCCTAGAAGTATTGGAGGTGGGACTGAACAAGATCAAGCCCGGGATGAGCATCGGCGACATGTTCCCGTCCTCGAAGCTTTTATGCGCTGTTAGCGGCACGGTGCGGAACGCGAGGGCTTTCCATCGCAAGATCACAGCGCTCGTAGACTGCGCCATCGAGCAGCACCGGGAACGCAAAGGTGATGGGGATGACACCGCCGGCAACAAGGAGGACTTGATGGACGTTCTTCTGAGGATCCAGAAGGAAGGTGGCCTTGATTTCCCCCTTGAGATGGGAACCGTAAAAGCAGTCATCGTGGTAAGTCTCTGCTTCTTCTTCCACAAAAAATGACTCGCTTATTTAAAAAAAAAATGACTCGCTTTTTGGTTTCCTTGCAAGGAAAAGATTTTTTTAAAAGAAAATCTCTTGCCTATAACCTCTAAATAAATGTGAGACCTTGGCAACTTTGTGCTTTTGTCTTTTTTTTATTTTTTGAAAAAAAAAACTTCAAACAGTACATGTAATCAAGTACTAGTGCTGAATAAATATGCTTTAATGATAACCTTAATGACCTCAAAGTTCACTCTTATCTATGGAACACGCAGGATCTCTTTGGTGCAGGGAGTGAAACTACAGCGACAACGCTCATCTGGACCATGTCGGAACTCATGAGAAACCCTGAAGTGATGAGAAAAGCCCAAGCAGAGGTGAGGCAAGCTCTGCGTGGCAAAGAAAGGGTAACAGAGGACGACCTAGTCACTCTGAAGTTTCTGAAGCTCGTCATCATGGAAACCTTGAGGCTCCATGCGCCAACACCCCTGCTGATGCCGAGGGAGTCCATGGAACCGTGCAAGATTCTCGGGTTCGACGTACCTCGCGGCGCGCTCGTCCTGGTGAACGCGTGGTCGATTGGAAGGGACCCCTGCTACTGGGACGCGGCGGAGGAGTTCAAGCCGGAGCGATTCGAGGATGTGAAGGTTGATTTCAAGGGCACCGACTTCGAGTTCATACCCTTCGGAGCTGGGCGGAGGATGTGTCCCGCTATAACGTTTGCCCAAGCGAACATGGAGCTAGCGCTCGCTTCCCTCCTGTACCACTTCGACTGGCAGCTGCCGGACGGAGTGGCGCCGAGTGAGCTGGACATGACGGAGGAGATGGGCATCACCGTTCGCAGGAAGAGGGATCTCTGCTTGCTCTCCACTGTTCGTGTGCCGCCGGCGTGGCTCTTACCAGAATAGGACTTGAAAGCTTTTACCAGGTGGTTTTCAGCGTGGCTGTTTAACAGTGTACTCGTTCACAATTCAGAATACATGCAGCATTGCAGGGTACTCAGCTGCCCCAGTTTCATCTTACGTCTCATGTTATCCTGACATGTTCTCTCTAAAAAATTATCACGCCTCGAAAATGCGAGCTTAAACATGTGCCATTGAAGTCCACCGCGACATCGTCGGCCTCGAACCGCTCTGGCCGGAGGGCGCGTTCGGTGCAGCTTCACGCTGCTGTGGCTACAGCTGCACTACTCACTGTCACATAAAAAAAATATTTTTTGATTTTCAAACTTCAAGTTTGATCATTCATATTATTCAAAAAAATTTGAAAATATAATTTATTTTATTATGAATTGTTTTATTATTAAAATGCTATAAACATGACTTATTTATTTTTACATTTGCAAAAAAAATTAAATAAAACGAGTTGTCAAATATTGTTTTTATATAAAAAATGATTTTTTTATGAGACAGAGTTAATATATATTATATACAGTAAAGTTGAATGGAATCGTTGTACATCTACAGCCAGAAGACTAACGAACAGGCCCGGAATTCCTCGGGATCGCCACGCCAGTACCGCCGCCCGTCGCGACCCAGGTCCCAGACGTTCACCAGCACCGTGGTCCCGGGTGCACGTCGTATTTTTTATCAAGTGGGCGGCTGGAACTCCTGTGGGAGAAGCAGCGGCACGGGTGCCCCGGGTGAACAGGGGCAGGTACCGGAGATTACCGAGCCTCTGCTCGGACACCGTCCCGTGCGCGGCTAAGGAGCACCGCACCTCAGCCGTCACCCGCTACGGATGAGCTCCGCCATGGCTCACTCCAGCGTCGTTGCCGTCGTCTAGCTGCCAGCGTCGAAGATTTCATGCACGCCGTGCATTTTGCAGAGAGCTGCTGACGAGAAATTGAATGGCACGAAAATGACACCAATGTACTACCTTCGTTTTTAAATTTATATTATCGTTGACTTTTAAAATTAATTTTGATCTAAATTTATTTTATCGTTGACTTTTAAAATTAATTTTGATCATACATCTCATTAAAAAATAGTTTAAATTTGTAAATTTTAAAGTTATAATTTAAACAACTATAATGATAAATTGACAAAATATATGAACGGTGACTTAAGAATAGAGGGAGTAAATAGCAGTAGCAGCTCACAACTGGTGTTTCGAAAAGAAAAATACATAGCTCACAACCGATATCTAACAGTTTTAGTACTTGTTCTACTTATCATTGTGATCGTGGATGTAATGTGCACCGCTCATGAGTTTGGCAAGATTAGGAACAGATCATGGGCTGCAGGTGAACTGGTTCGCACAGATTCTTCGAACAATCCATCATTTCTGCGTAAACCAGTTGTACTCCCAGGATTTTATTAAATATCGTGTACATATAAATCCGCTGCTACTGACGGCTGCTACTCTACCGGTAAGGGCACTCTGACGACAGGAAGAAGCACGACGTTTTGCCGCAGCCGGACAGTGATTCCAACTTCCTCGGTCACGTCCAGATCCGCGGGCTCCATCCCGGGCGGCAGCTCCCAGTCAAAGTGGAACAAGAGATTCGCAAGCACGAGCTCCACGTTCACCAGTGCGAACGCCATGCCCGGGCACATCCGCCGTCCTGCCCCGAACGGCGTGTACTCGAAGTCGGTTCCCTTGAAATCGACACTGGAGCGCTCAAACCTTTCCGGCACGAACTCCTCCGGCGTCTCCCAGTACGCGGGGTCCCTGCTGATAGCCCACGCGTTGACGAGGACCATGGTGCCCTTGGGCACGTCGAACCCCAGGACTCGGCACGCGCTCCGGTACTCCCGTGGAAACAGGAGCGGCGCGGGAGGGTGGAGCCGGAGCGTCTCCTTGATGACGAGGTGGATGTAGCGGAGCTTGCCTAGGTCGTCCTCCGTTACTTTGTGATGTCCCGCGAGCACGTGCCGGACCTCGTCCTTGGCCTTCTGCATCACTCTTGGGTTCCTCATGAGCTCGGCCATGATCCATTGCAGTGTCGTCGCTGCCGTCTCACTGCCCGCTCCCAACACGTCCTATATAAGGCATAGTCAGGTTATCGTCGCTTTTTTTTTTCAAAAGTACATAATGAAAAATACCGTGATAAATCAATCATAGGGCATACTCCGACAATTGACATGATATTCTCAGTTGTGATGGGGACCTGGAGATCACCTTCCCTCTGGATTCTCAACAGCACGTCGAGCAAGTCCTCCTTGGAGGAATCTCCAGCGGCTTTGTTCTCCTCGTGCTCCCGGACGATGGCGTCCATGAAACCGGCCAGCTCCTGCCGTTGGCGCTTCATCTGGCCCGGCATTCGGCTGAGGAACATTGCGAGGCGAGACGAAGGGTAGAGGTCCGGCAGGCTTAACCTGGCGAACAGCTTGACGCTGCGCTCCAGCAACGCCAAGAACGCGTCTCGATCCTACAACCGGTTCCCTATGACGGCGCGCACCGCGGAGTCGGCGGCGTACGCCGCTATCATCTCGCTCAGGTTCACCATCTCCGCCGGCGTCGCAGTCGCCGACGCCGCCACGGCGCGGACTAGCCGGCCTCCTCCTCGCGCACTGACCTGAAGGACTGGACTCGCCGTGCGCTGAGCATCTCGACGGTGCACAGGTGGCCGATCACAGGGAGCCCCCACGGCGACGGGGGCAACCGGGCAAGCCCCGCCTCGCCTCGCCGGCGCGATGCCGCATGGACGAGGCACGCGAAGGGAACGATGGCCAAGAGAGGGAGCAGCAGCAGGTAATAGACGGCAAGCGTCGCCATGGCTATGCCGGATATATGTATTTATAAGCTGGGCATGACGTTAACCATAGCTTGGACACCAAAGCAGCTGCGAGAGATGCACGTGCTTCTTGCATTGCGTTGCAGTCTTGCAGCCGATAACTCTCGTTCTAAAGGTTGACCATGCTCGTAGAAATTTCTTTAAGATGGAAATTAAATTGGACTTCCATTTCCCTGCCCTGGAAAAATATTTTGCTTTGACTCAGTCTGGGTGGACGGCCGGAACCTGCGCCGCTGATTACGACTGATCAGCTCGAAGTAAGTGTAAGGACAAACCAGCCGTCAGATATTGTATGCCAACAGATGCGTTGTATGAGTATACAGTAGGAAGTATACAAAGACTGCAGCAAATAATGGAACATTCACGGTTCATCTTCTTCCTACTTCTAGAGCCTTTTACGGTTCATCTTCTTCCTACTTCTAGAGACTTTTGTTAAAGCTCTCAGGGGCTTTTGATTTTTCGAATTTACTCTTAATTTTTATGTGAAATGATTATGTGGTTTAAAATGATTCATTTTAATTCTCTACAGTAAACTATTTAAAATCAAAACAGAGAATCACTTCACAGAATTAAAATAAACTATTTTTTTCAGCTCTTAACCTCTTAATTTATCACAGAATCAAACAAAAATTATTTATTTAAAAAAAAACGTTTAACAGAGCTTATCTGATTCTGACATTCTGACTGAGAATCAGGCTGACCACTACTTCTCCAAATCTTCAAAAGCAGAAGAAGCTCCCTAAACGGTTTTGATTTTTCGCAACCTGGAAAGAGGAGCGTATAACTAAAACCCACGACGCGAGACTGGAAATGATTCTGCAGCCTTTCCCCTCCACGCTGCAGGCCGAAAGAAGCCCACCACCGACAAGGCCGGCCCACAGCCGCCAACCTTTTCTGCAACGGAAAAGAAATCTCACGCTGAACGGCCGCTTCGTGCAAGTCCTATAGCCACGGGGGCCCCGGTGCTCGGACGGTGGTGATCGAGTCGATATCAGATCGCGCGGCAGCCCGGCCCTGCCGTCCAAGACTTTCCAACCCGATTACCCGACCGCCTACAGGGCTCAGCCCCGAGGCTCCATATAAATCAACACGCCGTCCCGTCGTCCTCCCGCTGATCCGATACAAGTGTACAACGAGATACCGTGGCTCACGGTCAGAATCCTACAACCTCCACCACACCCATGGCGGCGACCGTCGCGAGCCGCCGGAAGCGCGGGCCGGACGCCTTCCTCGAGGGCCCTTTCGCGTTCTCCTCCGACCCCGCGCCCCACACGAAGCGCGGCCGGTGCTCGTCGTCGGCCGCGGTCGCCGACCTTGGCCTCAGCTTCCCGTTGGAGGTCGATCCAATCGAATCGCTTCGGCTTATTTTCCCCGGAGCGGATCCGCAGGTACGTAGGCCGTGCGCACGCATCGATCAGTGTCTGCTTGCTTCTCGTTCCATGTAAAGCTTTGCTAATTTCTGTGATCAGGGAAGGGTAATCTTAGGAGTCATTAGTATATACTGATTACGGGAAATAAATCTACAACATATTGCAATAGGACGTACGAGGGAGTGCCGAATCGCATCCTGATTTGAATCTATCCGATGAATTTTCCAATCCTACTTCAATTTTCTCCATATTAAATTCAAAATTGCAAAAGTTGTGTCAAAATTGCAAAAGTTGTGTCACACCAATCCCAATGGTTACTGGGATGCAAATTTTGTGTTTGCTTGGATGTATGGTTGTGATTGACTTGCATGATGCATATGTTTTGCCATTGTTTGTGTTTGAGATGGTTACATGGTGTCAGATGGTGGACACAAAATTTTTGCTAGCAAGGCATTGTCTGGTCTTCAAAACACTTACTACTTCATAAGCACTGATCATTCCCAAACATTTGATTTATTGGCCTAGCATGGTTAGTAGTTTGATCCCATCGTTTCTGGTGATCCTTAAAATTATTTGAGGAGCAAGGCTCCTACAAGCAACACATTAGTCAGTAGGTAGGATGCAGCCAAGATATCCCTAAACTTCAACACTGCATTTTTTTTTTCTTTTGAGGAACCCATGGTGGGGTCAATGTCCTCACCTGAATTTTCTCATTGATCAAAACGCAAACCGTTAAGTGCTGCGCTAGGCACAGAAATTACAGCAATGTGGAGGAAGAAGAGTACATTATACTATCTGATTACATCCACTATATAGAAGCACCAGTTTTCAATTATCTGCATGTGCATCGATGGACGAGATCTAACAGTCAACAGCAGGATGTATTCCTGAAGAAGCCAGGCAGAGGTGGGCAGCAACATATCGATGTTGTCAACGCTGCAGATTTGTACTTGCCCTTATGTGTATGCCTAATTTCTTTCAATGAACATGCAGGTTCTGCAATGTTATTATGAAGCATCAGGAAATGTTTTGGATGCAGCAATCATAGCTTTCAAAGATCACATGGCAAATAGAAGCACAGAATCTTCTCCTTCGAACAATGCTCAAGATAGGAACAGGGCAAACCATGACACCTTCGAACAATGCTCCTCTGAATGTATGACTTGCAGTTGGCAGTTTTGGAATATATTCTGTGAATCAATTTCACCATGAGATCATTAGATCCATTATACTCCCTCCGGTTTTAAAATATTTTTTTTAAACTCCCAGTTTTAAAATATTGACACCATTGACTTCTAGCCAAGTTTTTTGTTACTGTTTGAGCTGTGGATACCAGAGGCCACCAGTTTGGCCGGTTTTCATGAAAACCGTAAAAGCCACTACAATAAACTGTAAAAACTGCTATAAATGCAAAAATAAAATTTTAGAGCGAAAATCGCTTGGTTTTTCTGTTTCACTGAGCGGTTTCCGGTTTTGATTTTTTGGATTTTCATTTTTTTTTTCAATTTTTTAATTTGTTGAAACCACTCCGGTTTTGACCATCTGTCTCTTTCAACTTTTTTGAATAAGATGAATTGTCAAAGTTGATGTTAAATTGAACTGTGTCAATATTTTAAAATGGGAGGGAATATTTATGAAGATTAACATTCCTTAGTCATGCTATGATTAGATAAAATCCTTCTGCAAACAAGTGTTAGCTTAATCCTATGATTGCTGAATCATATATCGTAATTTAAACCTTACATTTTTTTTATGCTGATTATTACAGTTGATGTGCTAGAGGTAACCATTCCCACCAATGCCTCTGAATGGGCAGAGCTAGTTGTTAAGGAAATATCCTCTGCTTCGGATTTTGTTGACGCCAAAAAACAAGCATTCAAGATACTGGAAGTTTTTCAGAAATCTACATTGCAGATTGGTGCTGCTAAGTCAATTCAGGAGCACAAGGTAGTAAAGCAGATGCTTGGGTCGCTGCTTCACCAGAACGGTGTTTTGAAGCGAGCTGTCCATGTACAGCACAATCGGCTCAAGGACTATGAAGAGATGGTGCAGGAGCACACTCAATTGAAGCAGATCATCAAGAAGTACCAGGAGCAAATAATGGCGCTAGAGGTAAGTTTCTTATTCTGAGTTGTTTCTATAATACTTAGCACTCCCTTCTGATTTTGATTCTTTATTTCTGTTGCTGTGCAGAATAAGAACTATTTCTTGTCATTCCATCTTCAGCAAGCGAAGAGACACAGCAGCATCTCCAGCCACCGAAATCTAGACGTCTTCTAACCAGTACCGGTCTATTGGTGAACACTACTGATAAGTGCTGCTGAAGCTGCAATTTGTGGTTCAAGCTTAAAGTGGAACCCACAAGATCCTCAAAAGTGGAAGAAACCTTTCTTGTTAAAATGAAATATAAGAAAGCATCTGTTTTTGGAATTGTTAAGAGTTTAATGGTTTTTCTTTTGAAACGCTCAAGAGAGTTGCATCATCATAATGTTAAGATGAAAGAGTATAGAAGACTCATACATGCCATGTAGCATGTAGGGCAAGTTTAGACATGGGAAAATTTGAGTAATATTCAAACGTGTAGATCAGTTTAGGCCCATATTTTATTTTTTATGCGATGAGACAATAAAGGCTTTACTTCATTTCAAAGAATTATTTTACAGAATTAGATAAGAATCATTTCTACTTAAAAAATAGTGTTTGACAAAGGTAAAAATCATGAGCTAAAAGCTCTGTCAAAGGGCTCTTAATCTCAGTGAAGATGTTGTATATTAGATACACAAGATCAACAAACAATACTTTAACTGCGACAGCTTCATATATTCATATAAAGATTCACGAAAGCGAGCTCCCAAAACCGGCGTATAATACTAGGAAGATCTTTAGAGCTTCGGAACTATATCTTCATTTCTTAACATGAATCACACACAATAGCATGGGCAATAACATTATATATTGGATAGCAAATTGTACAAGCAACACCTTTAAAGGGAAAAATTGGACCTATTTGGTAGTTGATCCACCGATCCCCCATCCCTGATACTGGGGTTATAGGCTAATTGTACAAGCAACAAGCCATATTGATATATTATTAGTCTGGAGAGGCCCCATCCTGCAGCTTAATCTAAAATACATCTGGATTATAACGTCCAGGTATAGAGTTGTTCTGCTGAGCCTGCTTGAGATGCATTGTTAGAGCATAATTGTTGATCTGCAGTGTAAGACCAAAAGCTTCTTCAGTTCATAAGATACTTAGAAAAGGAGCATAATCAAAGGACTAGGATTATTACCTCTAGAGTTCTCACTTGTTCCTGGTACTGCAAAACAAGCTGCTTCAAGCTCTGGACTTCCTGAGACCTCTCATCAAACTCCTTTTGGCGCTCATGTTGAATGGCAACCGCCCGCTTCAGGATAGCATTCTCCCGCAGAACAGCAGTCAACTGCTCCTTCAGCATCATGTTTTCCTATGTACCATGTAAAACATGTAATAACTTGTAACCATACCTTCCTCAGTTATCCAGTTTTCAAGAATTAGTGAAATAGTATAACTAAAAGATATTAGTAAAAAACATGCGTACCTTATGCAAGGATTGAGCAGATTCAGCTCCAGCATGCTCTATAATAGACTTCTCCAAAGCTTCCAAAGCTCTTGATGCACGAGCCCGTGCATTATCTATGTCAGAAGCATTTGTCATCTCTCTAACAAATAGCTCAACCCATTCAGAGCCATTGTTACTTTTCTGATAACTATCTACTGCAGGTGGATGTTCTGAAGGTGCACCAGCACTACCATTAGGAATAACTGCCAAAGTATGCAGAATAGCAGCTATTGTCAGCAATGCAACACGCAAAACTAAGTTGTCATTGCAGCAATTAACAGAACACATTAGTAAATGTGTGAGACAATTAATTCATTTACTATGATGATAATTGATAATATCATCCTAGCTAGTACAAAGTTTATGTTCATCACCAAATGCAATGAAAAGGCAGAGATAAAGTAGGATTTATTTAATTTCTGAAGTATTCACTCAATTACTCAAAGCGTAGTAAAACCATTGTTACAGAAAGTAGGATATATTATTAGTATTATTATTAGGTGATACAACCCTATAAACAACTTTACGTAACACAGAGCCAAACATGTGTTTTCAATTGGACAATGCATGATGGTGTAGAAATATTTAGGGAACAATGCATGGACTGTAAAGAGACTAAATGACTAATAGTGAAACAACAGAATTCTTGAGTAAAACATTTATGCAAATCTGAAAGAGATAATGAAAAGCCACATGCCCCATCAAGTCCTTTGCTTGGTGACAAGGATATGTAAAAGTTGACTTAAAAGGACAAGCAATATCACGATCATTGCTGATCAATTGCATCCAAGGAAAGTAATGGTCTTTGAATACAAAAATGAAACCTTCCACAGATGTGTGAGTTGCAGCAGGGTGACCATTTTCAGGTTTGAAACCAGTGGAGGACAAGATAGCCTCTGTCGACTCCAAGCGCAGCTCATTTAATCTCTTTATTGCAGAATCCAAGTCATCTCCAGATTCTTCCAGAGCTTTTTCAAGCAACTACAGTTATTTCAAACAACCATAATCAGCCGTGCCCCATATATGAGGCTAGTAGTTAAACATAACAATATTTATTTTCATTCAATAAGACCTAGTAGCATATACTAGTATACAACAATAGAAGTTAGGGATGAAAATGGGTCCCCATTAGGTAGTTGTGGGTCATCTCTCTAGTATAATTAGTTTATCAATTTGTATAAGTGGGATGAAATCCTAGTTCATTTAGTAGATTTTTTGGGTCGTGGGCCGACCCACAAATTTGAAAACCTTCATCCCTAATAGAAGTAATTTGAAATGTCCGATTCCACATCCATGAACCGCTGAGCATATGATCAAATCATTGGGATTTCTATGATGCATCAAAAATGGTCGCTCTAAATCATGGAGATCAAACTGCATCTCGCCGCCCAACTAACTAAAATGAAAACGAAATGGGGAAATGATAATCGGAGGGCGGACCTGGGGATCCATATCGGGGAAGAGGGGGTGAAGCTGCTGCAGGAGCGCCTCCCGGTGCCGGTGCAGGGAGCGGCGGGCCCTCTTGGCCGCCGGGTGATGATGGGAAGAGTGAGGAGAGGGAGGGGACGGGGGCAGGCGCTCGTCGGCGAAGAAGGAGGAGGACCTCTTGCCACAGACTACCGCAGACATGGTGCCGCCCTCCCCCGCCGCAGCAGCCTCCTCGCGCCGCCGGTTCCGCAGCTGATCCCCGCCGTCGCCGTCCTACTCCCGGCCGCCGCCGACCATCTGGTCCAGGCTCCGGTCGCTCTCCCCTTCCCCCGGCGATCCACGGCTAGGTCTCCCCCCGCCGCCTCCGCGTCCGGCGCCGCCGCCGCCTTGATTGGCTCGGTTCCTGTTGGGCTGATGGGTTGGATTGGTTTGGTTGGGTACGTAACGCCTTCGTACTGGATCCCTGGCCGCGTGAGGCCGTGAGGGTATTTATCTCGCTGTCTCCGCCTCGGGTAGTCTGGTGTAGCGTCGGCTTGTGATTTTTTTCACTGCTGTCCCCATGTGAAAGCGATTTCTTTTCATTTTTTTCATTCCTTTTCTGCCCGGTGGATCGTGAGTGTGTATATACCCACGGCAGCTTTGGCACGTGCTGTTTGACAGACAGGTGGGACCGAATGGAGCTTTTCCATGGCCCACATCAGCGCCTTTTCTGACCTTCGTGGACTCGTCCTCTCGTGCCAGGCCCGGGAGTTGATTCCATTTTCGCCAAAGAAATGGAGTTCTTGCAGCAGTTCGTCACAGAAATTGAGATATGAAAAATGCTGGTTGGGGTAAATTTTGATCTGTGGAATATGAATCTGTCCTGCCCTTCTCCCGTAGTTTTACCGCAGCTTCTTTACATGAACAAACTTCCGCTGGTTTGTCTAGTCATGAAAATGATTTTATTTCAGTACGTGAATATGGGCTCGCACGTATTCATCAAAAGGTCATAGAAAAGCTGCGAAAACGACCTCATATCTTTCATGGCAGCGACCAGGATTTATGTGATTATGGCGGCGATGGTTGCGAATATAGACGATTTCTTTGGGCAAGGAGGTTCCGTGGAACAAGCAAAGCTTTGCAAAATCACATATGAAACGATTCTCAATTTCCCCATGTATTCAGAAGCTCTAATGCAATGCTGTGAGAGAATAAGTACAGTCAAAAGCAGCGGAAAACTCCAGGAGACAAATAAATGACACTACACCATCCATGAAAGAAGATTAGGCGTAGCTAACTATCTCCAGTCCCTCATGCTGGCGACTCACCAGCTGAGAACCTGATAACTGTACATACAGGTATCAACGTTTTATAATTACATATGGTGCAAAAAGGGGGTGGGCTTATCATGCTATCTCTCTCTTACCAATCCATCTGGGTGTTTCTCCATTTCTGCCCAAGCTTACTCGAGAGAGTAATGTAACAAGCCCATTAAATACACTACTATCCCAAGAATTTCCATGTAAACAAACAATAGTACAACATCATGACTCGCTTGCAGATTCCCCTTGCATGGAGTATTGACGCTGATGTTACTCTGGCACTATAGGAATGCTCATCATCATATAGCTTTGATCAAGCTGCATAGTTTAAGATCTATTTCACAAGAATTTACGTTAGTATTTATATTTATCTGTCCAGCAGCCAGTTAAGGACTGTCTTCTTTGGAACAACTTCACCACTATCATATTTTTCTGTCTTCACCGCAGTATTTACAGCATTACGGATGACAGAATTAAGGCGCATTCTTAGCTGCGCGTTGTCAATAAGCAGATCGGATAACATTTTTGTGGTATCCTCATCAGTAACATTTTCCTCTTCGCTGTTCATAGTTAATGAGGATTTACTATCAGAATAGTCACCATCATCAGAAGAGCCCTGTTCATCATCTCGTGAAAGAAGTTGAGCCTATAGTGACAAGAAACATTGTTAGTGGTAAAACAGCAATAATTCTCTAAAAAATCACGGTGGCTACTGCTATGGCCAGAATCATCAGTTCAAAGGATGAGGAGATGCATCATTCAAGGTAAGCAAAGATGAATTTGAAAAACCACAGTTCCCTTTCAAAGTCAAATGCTGGGGCATTTCCCTCAGACTGGTTAATCTACATGTATCCCTCTGCCATCATTCGGTGATTCTTTTTCACAAAGCGTGGTTGCCGTGCATCCAGTTTAGCAGTTTATCATCCCACTGTATCAGACTCGTTAATATTCATTTGCAGACTCAAAAAAAATTCTACACCTAAATAAAAAAAAACTCAACCTGCAGGGGTGAGACCACCCTCGCGGCATTATATTAAGAAGAAGAACTCACACGGGTCGAGAAAACCCCTCAAACCCCTGCCCCACCCTTACACAACGGTACCGTAGCCCGTGTGAGAACGACCAATGACCTGGGAAAATCTACACATATAAACCAAGAGACTATGGAAATTAGGAATAAATTTCAACCATGCATGTCAAGACTGCTTCGGTCAAAGAGGCTATTGTTAGGCAGCTCCAATCCTAAATAAAAGCAACCAAACTGAGTGCAGGAAATTGTCTATCAAATAGACTTGTGATTCATTTCAATAACCACAAAGTTTGGCTCTCGGTAGGGTAATTTTCTTCAACTTCACTTATGACACCCAGTTCGACATCGTATCAAAAAAGGTAGTTTCAAAGATGACTGGTGAACTACGCTATTTAACTGCTAAGGTTCCAGCTTTGAGTTGAAAATGATAACTAGAGTTAGGGCTTCCTTAATAAAACAGTAGGGGGATAATTGGTCATCCCAATGACAACAAAAGCTGCCATAAATCTTACCTCAAGTTGTTAGGTTATAATAGAATTACAAGTTATAACAGAATTACAACATGATTCTCATATTGTTGGCAATGTTATACTTTATGACAAGAATATTGTTTTCTATTTTAAAAGTATAGTTTTCTATTTTAAGAAAATTTAACATTAAGTCCCATATACATCAAATTATACAACAAATTGTAATTAAGTTGTAGCTCCTCTGTATAACTTTTGGTGTTCTCTAAGAAAATGAACTAAAGTTTGGTAAAGCAGGTCCTTGGATAATTGAGATTATACTACAATAATATTTCAATTTACCTCTGCAATGAGCAGATCTATTCTATTGTCCGATGTTGCCAGAAGATCAATTGCAACAGGCAAGGATGACGGATCAATAGTGAAGCTGTCTTGTTCTTCAGCAAGAAATTTAGCACTACATTCTTGTAGACGCTCATGCAGCAGTCTGCACTCATGAAGAGCTTTTTGACGGGATAACTTCATGCGTACTGACCGCTGCTTCTCTCTATTAATAAACCTCTGGAACAAAAATACATATACCATTAGAAATTAGAGAAGAAACTGATTGCATACTTTCAATTAAAGCCATTGTTAGTGCACAGAGCTTGAATTTAAGGAAACAATAAATTCATAAAGAATTAATAGGTTTGAAGTCATTAAAATTCATGAGACAGACACCCCATTGTAAGCATATGCAGTCTAATTAATAAAGACTTGGTATTAAATTAAAATTCCATGATCCAAGGTCTATAAGGGGAAACTTTATAAATCCTTTTTTTATGGATAAAGCAAACTTTGTCCATCTAGGGTTGACAAGACACAAGACATGTCACTATGTCAGTATGTCACATGGATTTGGAGAAATAAATAAACTATTCATGTAGAGAACAGTCACATTCTTTACTTGAGGCAGCATATTTCCAACAGGCACAATGGCCTATAGTAGCCTTCCCAAATAGGATGATCAGATGCATGAAACAGCGTTAAAATCATGAACATTCTGAAGCGGAAAGGAAAAAGGCAGGATGTCCTCCCAAAGGTTTCTAACTATTGAATATGCTCTCTTTAGCTAAAATTATTTCTTGAAATTACCAATTTTGCTATGGCTAACACATTGCAAGGAACATCAGTATTATCATTATACCTCTAAATCAGTCTTTTCTTCGATATACTGACTGAGCACTTTCTTCATCTCCTTTTGGGAGTTCCTAAGAGACTTGACCTCTTTAACAAGAACTTTTATATCTGCTTTAGACTTTGCCTCAACTTCTCCGACATGCTGTTGCAAACTCTCAACTTCTTTCCGCTTGCTTTCCAGTTCTTCCAGTAACATTTCTCTTTCACCACTGGCAGTTGTTTTCTCGGACTCCACACGAGTTTTTTCATTCTGTTAATAAATAGAAATTGATGATTAATATCCTCTTATATGGCTAAAGAGATGAATAAGCCACACAAAACAGCCATGAAAAACTGACTTGTTCAGTCTTTAAGTTAGACTTCATCTCAGAGTACTTCCTGCGAAGTTCATCCATATCCCATTGCATCTGGGTAATCCTCTCTCTTTCAGCCAGGACAGCTTGTTGTAATGTCTCTCTACCTTTTTGCTTTGTAGCTTCTAACTCAACCTCCAAATCTTTAACCTACATCAGAAATAATTAGTACCAAATATATTGCTTAATTTCTACAGAATGATTATGTGACAGAAATTCTTTTTAAAGCATAATCTGAATAACTTGGAAAGCATATAATTTTTTACTCAACATAAAAAAGGTAAATTCTTTTTAAAGCATAATCTGAATATCTAAGAGCTCGATGCATCACAAATTAAACCATATAAAAAGCAATACTTTTGTGGAAAGATATTCTTTGACAGCTGCTTCCTGATTTAGCCGTGCTATGAGATCCTCCATATCAGTTTTTGCTGTCCCTATTCTTTGTTGCATGGTGATCAAAAGTCTAGTCAATTTCTGTTTTTCATCAGTCGGAAGGATGATCTGGGTGTCCATGTCAAACAAAAGCTGCATATCTAAACCAGTAAGCTGTTCAGCTTGACTATTATGTTTATCCATATTGCTTGGAAGATCCACATGACCATCCCATAAGGAAGTGCTAGCTCCTGGAGCAGATATATCGCTGCCTCGTAAAGAACTCAAATCACTTCCTATACTTTCAGTAGAATCCTTCCGAGCGTGGCCTGAATTAGAATCACGATCATCTTCAGAAACCACTCCACTGTAAGTCTCTGCTGAACCATTTCTGCCATCATGTTCCAAAAAGGCACGATTGCCCTTCTTGTGATTCAAAACACTGCTAACATGTTCATCTGCCTGTTCTATGATTGCTTCTCCAAGCACACCATTGCCAGTTGATCCTGTCAGACTGTGATTGAACTGAGTGTGAACACCTGAACTGGGATCATCAGGAGCATATGTGCTATTTTTTGCAGAGGAGTCTCCCTCCGAAGAATGTTGATTCCATTCTTGGAAATCTAAATGAGTTACAGTAAAATTAATTCTTCTGCTAACATGCTTTGTGAGCACTATTAAGATAATGAAAATGCACAGCTTGCTGAATAAAAGTCAAATAGCACATACATGAGCGTGCAGCAGCTTCAAGTTCAAGAAAAGCAGCAACAGGAGCACTTCTTGACAAATCAATGTCAGAAAGAAGCTTTTGCATCCACTCCTCTAAAGCGTGCCTTCTCTGCAATCAAACAATTTTAAGAATCGCAATTCCAAGAAGCAAAACGAAACTATTGTACCAGTTGGCATATAACTTTCTATTGATATTGGTTTCACATTAAGACAATACGAGTATACCAGTTTGTAATAGATTATAGAACTAACCTCTTCTAGAAGCAACCTGCTTGAATTTATTCTTAAGAAAGTGTGCTTCGGTGGAGCAGGAGGAACATCTTTTCTGGGAAATGCACGCTTAAGCTGACACAAAGGAAGAATTTAGTTTGAAAAGACGGAATGGATACAGTGACATTTTGATATATCAGGAGCAAACCAAAGATGGAAACTGCAGTATGCCATTTTCTTAACATAATAAAGCAAATAACACAAGGTTCTCTAATAAGAAAAGATCAGAAAGGTACCAAGGAATCCAAAATAGGAACATCAGAAACATATAAAATCTTTATTCTGAAGTGAATTTGAAATGGAGAATGATGAAATGATTGTATGAGCTATATGTTAGTATAGGTGACTATGATAGTGCCAACAGATTAATTCGCAGGCTTTAAGTCAGGACATGAAACAGTAAAATTTAAATTGCCTTGCCTCAACTTACATCAGAAGATAACTTCAGAAAGTCACTAAACCTTCGAAGAACTCCGTGGCTAGAGCTAAAGCCTTCTGGAGACTGTATACCAACATGTATCCTGTAAAACTGTCCTTTATGGTCATTAAAGGGAGATAAATAGTAACACTGGCAAGATATACAAACGTTAAGTCATAGGCATGACAAATGATAATCAGTCTTTTCCCTTTTTCACTCATCTACCATATTTCTCAATTCTAGTGCAGCTCTAGCTTATTTTATTTTGGCATGAGCTAAACACTAGTAACAGACTAACAGTGCACTCCCTATATGAAAATGCAATAAATGGTACAAGTGGGGAAAACATGATGGAAAATGATATAAACGTTACTCACAACTACAGATTTCAAGAAGCTGTCAGCAGTCACACCAGCTTCTGGTGTTTGAGCAATCCAAGAAGGTATCATCACACAGTAACTCCAACCAGTTTGCGGGTTATGTGGCCATACTGTATTCCTCCCCTCCTGTGTATAATCGATATGATATGTCAATAATGCATGATCTAAAACTGAAATAAATTGCGTATGCAGCATGACATATACTCCATGGAACCACATTGTAGAAGGCGATAGAACCCTGATAGTTGTTTACATAGAACTGCATTTCGCTGATCAAACAAGCAGAATCTCCACCAATGTGCTAACGATGTCACCGGTCATGTAAACTAGTGACCATGATAACTAAGACAATATAGACAGGACTAACAGTCCATTTATAACCACGAAATGTTACTAAAAGGATGATGATGGCAGCATCGCTAGTCTCCTCGTGGCACTACCACCTCGGGATGGGATCGGGAGCTCACACCGCCAACTTGGCACCCTCATCCGCCAGCGAGATCAAGAGCCAGTCCAACCTAGCTGGATCAGGACGAGGGGAGCGAGGGAGCAGTTGGAGCCAGGGTCAGGGGATCATCGTGAGGGGCTTACCCATCTCTTCGGGGGCGGGCTCCAGTCCACGCCGAGGGGCAGCGGCGAGGTGCCATCGTGGCGGTGCTTCGGCGGGCTGAGCGCCTTCTTCCTCGCCGACGAGGTCGCCATCGTCGCCCGCCGCCGCCGCCGGGAGGGATGGGTGGTGGTGGGATCTCCCGAGGCGTGGTGCCGACGAAGCCTGAGCTAGGAGGTGGGACTAGGAGAGGGGAGCCGCTGTGCCCGACGCGGACGCTCCCACGGTTGCATCCACCTGTCAACGCCACCGTCCGACCTCCCTTCCCAGCCGGCCGGAGCCCGGTCGGTCGTTGGGATCGGTGCTGCGTCGTTGGGATTCCACCTGTTTCTCAGCCCCACTTGGCAGGGGATCTTTACATTTGTTCTTGATTTTCTTTTTTTTTAGGATTGTTTATTTTTGCCTCGCATTTTGTATTTGACGTTGGATAGTTTAATTTCGAGCTAATTAAGCTTCCTTTTGAATCCATGACTGTTGAGGGCCTTTTGAATCCATGACTGTTGAGGGCCTTGAGGCAGATTCTTGCCACATTTTCTTTTCCTTTTTTTGAGAAACGCGAATGTCACATACACATGTCCGTAGTTCACATAACCTTTCAGAAAAAGAAAACCAAACGGATCAAAAGTACTCCTACATCATATCAATCACAGTCAACAATTCATCATCTAGGATGAAACGCACTATGCATGAGCATGACACAATTCTTAGCAAGATACAGAGAAAACAAATGTTTCTTCTACGAGAAAATGTAACATCCACTTTGGTGATAGATGCTTTAAATCCAAATAAATGGATGTACTGCATGCATTTGCTTAGAAAAGTCGCGGAAGAATTGTAAACCATAATCTAGTCCATCCTGGCCTTAAGCACTCGCTCTTGTACTTCAGTTGGTGTCCTGTGTTCAAAAGAAATGTCAAAGATGCAGAAATACTACTCTTGGAAATGTAGTGGCATAATGACTAACCTGAACATGACAGGGTTTGGACATTCCTAGCATACAAAATATATCATTTTACTCCAAACATATCATTTTACTCCAAACTTGCATCCTACCTAGGGGTGATAAAAGGCTCAGCCCGTGGATCCTTTCACAAATTACTTCAATCCTTACTAAATTTGTTCAAAAATGAATAGAAATTTGGCTCGATCCTAATCTGATCCGGCCCTCAAAATTTTAGTTCATTTTCTTCGGCCCGTTTTCACCCCTAATCCTACCTTGGTTATTATATTTTACATCGTTCATTATTTCATTTCTACTATATCATTACTACTGTCCAGGGTACCACTAAAGAGACGTATTAATCACGTAATGCAAAAGCTGATAGCAGAAGGGTGGATGAAGTTGGGACAACGATATTCAACAAATCCAGTGAACTTACAAAAGCAGGACATAGCCTCCCCATCCACTAAGGCAATCACGATCAACTGATGACAACAGAGCTTGGGATATAGTCTCGACGAGCTCTTCAGGTTCCTGTGTCATGGAAAATAATAGCATAATGTCAAGCTGACTTATTTATCTTCCATGTAATGGTAGAAAAGGTAAATCTTTGCAGTCTATGACCCCACATAATAAGGCAGACCCAACAGAAATAAAATAATGTTGTTGACACCAAGAGAAACAGGATATTAAAGCATTTTGAAACACATACCATGTTTGGCTTGAACATAGATTCACAAGCACCATATAGAGACTCTGATGCCGTCCCAGAAACAACAAAATCCTTGGCCAGTTCCCTGCATTGGAGTAACACATCTCTTCAATCAGCTCACAAGAAGATGCATCAGAAAACATTGCAAGAAACTTACAAGAAATGTTATAAAAAAAGGCAATAAATCATATTGAATGACAGGCTAGGTAACTTTATTCAACCTTTTAGACCACGACTCACAAGTAGTACTATGTGGTTAATTGGATGAATCACAGTTTACAATTTACCAACATTGGCAACAAGGAGTAGGAAGCATAAATAGGTAAACAAAAGAATAAGGTGGTCCCTTATAAATCTAGATGGCCTCAAGTTCTAAGAAAAAACAACATCAAATTTGCCCCTGATTTGAGGAGGAATGACCGATGCACAAGCTACAAACGTAGGTCATTGCTACAAGTCTACAGTAAAACCTTGGCTGCACATGAATATTCATGACTTTCAGATTGCATATTGTTTCAACATTGTCAGGAGGGTGAATCCAATACGAAGCATCCAGATTGCCAACAACACATTAACACCACAGTGGACATAGAGAAATTAAATATGTGTCTGATCTATTTCATTTACTTGCATTGGTGTTACAACATGAATTTATAATCTCCTCAAGGTGAACAAAAACAGTGTATGATGGCAGAATATTGAAGAAAAAATTAACCACATGTCAATTCCAAAAAAAAAATTTAAATTTTAAAAAAAATATATAAACGATATATAATACATACTTTGCACCAAGGCAATCCATGGTACAAATAAAAGGCTCATTGTCTTCTCCAAGTCCGGCAATGACTGGCTGGCAGAAATATGGTCCAAATCTGAAATTACCATGTGGCATTAAGAGTCAGATAAACAATCTCTGTAGTCCAATGAGAAGAAAAATTGATTGGACCTAGATAACTCGTGAGTAATATTTGTATACAAGCTAATTCTGGGCACTTGACACTTGTGAATCAAAAAGGCTGTATGAAAACTACCAAGTGCTTATCTATTAGAGTTTTAGGTTCAAATGACTCAACCCTCATTTGATACCTCTTGAAAAATAAAAGCCTATAAAATATCATTCTAGTTGAATGAATCAGATAACTCTTTGGGAGTCACTGATCAGCTGTGCCAACGTTCAGCTATCAAATTGAAAAGAGATACTAGCATAAGAACACAAATCAGCACTTTCCTGTGTAACTAGCAATAATCCTCATATAAGCCAATGCATGCCAAATGGTTACTCTCTTCGAGCTGGAACTAGATATGTTCAAAAGGGAAAGCATGTATGTATATATAGTAACTCCAGAGTATCTCATCCCAAAAAAATCATCACGATGCAAGGTATTGAATGTTCAGGTTACAAATAGCAAAGCTAACTGTCTTTTCAAAAGGTGAACATGTAATATTTCCAGCTCTAAATGAAGTAACGGACCTGCTGTTACTCCGTGGCTATGGTGCTTAGGAAGCAAAATTTAGCATAACCAACATGTATATGCTTTACAGGTGTAAAAATGCTTTTTAGCCCTAAATGTGGGTGTCGTCTGCTCTAAAACATATGTCAACACTAAAACAACAAAATATCTTGACCTTTGTGGGCTCACGCTCTCATTTGCCAGTCATAAACTTCATATGCCAAAAAAGTTACCTCAGACTGTGGAGCAAAAATATCCAGCTAATTTTGCATGATTTGGGCAAGCTAAGATGTGCCGTAGTGTTTCAATTGATTCATGGGAAATATCAAAGTGAAGTTCTATCACAGTCACTACTCAGTAGAAACTACAGAATACCAAATTATTGAAATGGTTAAATTCACCTCTTCTCGTAGAGGAGAGCGGAGACGAGGCTAGCGAAGGTCTCGGGCTTCATGTCCCTCTCCTCGCGCAGCTGATACAGCTTGTGCCTAAACACGAGACGCTGGTACCTGCACAAACACCCAACCCCTAAGACCCTGAACTGAACAATCGGAAACCACCCAAGAATAAACAGCTCGACGGGGAAGAGGCGCAACAAAATGAGACTCACAGCGTCTGGGCGTCGGTGGCGAGCCCAGAGAGGCCGATGTAGAGCTTGTCGTGGATCTTGAACACTCTCTGGAAGTCGGTCGCGACGGTTTGAAGCTGCACACCCAGGCGCCGGTCGCTGGCGATCGCGAAGCAATTCTTCCCCACCATCGCCACCACGGCGGACCCGTTGTACTCAAAGATCTGCCAGGCGCGGGGGACGGAACCCGTCAGGAATTCCAGATCTGGAGAGAAGGGGAAAGCGGGGAGGCGCTTGGGGTCGGGCACTCACCGACATGGCCGGAGCGAGGAGGAGGACGTCGAGGAGCTCGCGGCGAACGGGCGAAGGCGGAGGCGACAGGGAGAGACGGGAGAGTGGTGGGACAGTGGCGACGGAGGTGGGCTTATTCGGTCGAGTTGGGCTTCTTGGTGAGCAAGAAGGTCCTGCTGTGTTCCGGCTTCCGGGCCTTCGGCTTGTGTCGACGTCAGCTCTTTTTTCTTTTTTTTGAAACGTGCCAATGTCTGACTTTGAGATCAAGAGAGTAATAGACTCTGACGTTTGGGTCCGAGGACCCCGTTCCTCACGGTTTTTTTTTTTCGACTTGTTCTCATGGTTAAGGGCTCTTTGAACGCAGGTTTTTACAGAAACTGTGCAAAAAAATTCACAAGAATTAATTCAATTTTACAAAAAAATTTGCAGAAATAGAAAATTAGAAGGTCTAAGCTTGGAAAAAAAATAACATGGTCGGTAAATATTGTTGCATGAACGGCGGATGCATTAGTCCAAACTAACACCGTGACTTTTCATCCACGCCCAGGACACGTCGACCCCACACGCAGCCAGCCCGCCACCTCTTGCCCAAACGGCAGCGCGTTTGTTGAGACGCGTCGTCCCCAAACCGCGTTGGGGTCGTCTCCCCCGTCCCCGATCTAAAATCACATCCAACTTCCCCAACCCGAGCGTTCCAACAAATTCCCCATTTCCCCTCCTCGATCCCCCACCCCGATCTCTTCTCAATCTCTTCCAAACCCTAGATCCGCGCTAGCTCCGGCCGACGCGCGGCGATGGGGAACCCGGAGAAGCTGATGAACCAGATCTTCGAGCTCAAGTTCACGTCCAAGTCACTGCAGCGGCAGGCGCGGAAGTGCGAGAAGGAGGAGAAGGAGCAGAAGCTCAAGGTGAAGAAGGCGATCGAAAAGGGCAACGTGGACGGCGCCCGCATCTACGCGGAGAACGCCATCCGCAAGCGTACCGAGCACATGAACTACCTCCGCCTCGCCTCCCGCCTCGACGCCGTCGTCGCCCGCCTCGACACGCAGGCCAAGATGCAGGTCATCGGGAGGTCCATGGGGAATATCGTCAAGTCGCTCGACTCCGCGCTCGCCACCGGCAACCTCCAGAAGATGTCCGAGACCATGGACCAGTTCGAGCGCCAGTTCGTCAACATGGAGGTGCAGGCTGAGTTCATGGAGAGCGCCATGGCCGGATCCACCTCCCTTTCCACGCCTGAGACAGAGGTCAACAGCCTCATGCAGCAGGTTGCCGATGACTACGGCCTCGAGGTCTCCGTTGGCTTGCCGCAGGCTGCCGCGCACGCTATCCCTGCCGCCAAGGATAAGGAGAAGGTCGATGAGGACGACCTCTCTCGCCGCCTCGCCGAGCTTAAGGCTCGTGGCTGAGGGCGTTTCAGAATTGGAGCCTCCCAGGTCAGGTGATGACAATAGACATATCCTATCTCTGGCCTCTTCTGCATGGACCTTTGTACTGCTGTTACGCTATGTAATGATCGTGTGTCATCAGTTTTGGTCACATCCAGTAGAAGTTGAACTAAATTTCATATCAATAGTGCGTCATTTAATTTTTTCCCCACTTGTAAAATGTTAATGGGATGTATTAGTATTTTAGATTTTTACAGGTATTGGCCTTGCCGCCTTGGCACCGATAAGAGATAAATGTGTTGTGCGTAGTAAATATGCTGGTACCATAGATTAAAGCTTCCGTGGATAGGATCTTGTGAAAGCGCCATTCATGTAACAAGAATTCCTAGTAGTGATTAAATTGTTCTGTTCAGTCCTGAAGTCTTTGTGGTCTCACCATAATATTTGGAGATAATTCTTTATTTGGCCCTAAAAATGTCACGGCTTCCCTTCTTGACCTTTTCAATTTGAACTTCCCTATATGGCCTAAAATCAATTTTTGGATCCTTACTTGGCCCTTCCGTTAATTTCGTCCCCTAACAGTGTTAAGTGAGGGATGAAATTACCATTTTACCCTTAGGTGTTATATTTATTTCATTTTCAGCATTTTTTTCTTTTTTTCATTGTTTGGTAATATGATAATTGTACAAAAATTGTTTAAAACCTATGTGTACGGACTGCCGCATAGCAAAGTTTATAATTATGATATTATCAAACCATGCCAAAAAAAAAGAAAAATAATGCTCGAAATGAAACAAATACAAAAGCAGGGGTAAAATGGTCATTTTATGCTCCACTTAACACCGTCATGGGTTAAAGCTGACGGAATGGTCAAATAAGGAATCAAAAATGGATTTTAGTCCATATAGGGAAGTTCAAATCGAAAAGGGTCAAAAAGGGAAGTGGTGAAGTGGTGATTTTTTAGGGCCAAATAAGGAATTTCTCTCTAATATTTGTTGTGACTGCCTGTGTCCTGTTCATTGTTGAGCTTGGATTATGGTGGTCGAATGCTTATGTTATACAAATAGTTCAGTCTAAGAGTAGGCGCTGTTTGTCCTGAGCAACCTACCACCGGAAGCACTATTGCGCTATTTAAGAGTACATAAGTTGTTCCATAAGCTGTAAGAACCAGCTAAATTTTTGGGACTTGTATAACAGATACTCCCTCCATCCTTTTTTACTTGTTTTAGGTGTGGGCACGAGAATTAAGAAGAGGTATAGGTGGAAAAGATGGGATGTGCTGAAAACAAGGAGGAAAGAGATAGAGATAGTTATGTATTGAGAATGGAGAAAGCTGTATTGGGAAGCGAGAATGATAAGTAAATTGAGAAAACTAGAGGCTCTAGAATGACAAGTAATATGGGACGGAGGGAGTACTAGTAATGTGGCAATAGCGCTTGAACTTTATATCACAAATGTGCTCATTTTGTAACCAAACATAAAGCTTCTTAATTTATTGCTGGTTCTGTTTCACTGCTGATACATCAATGTCCCCCCATGTTGTGAGCCAATGCTGCAATATGTTCAGGGGCCTTACAAATGTGTGATTTTTTTACTGCATGAGGTTTGTACCTTTGCTATCTACCATATTTTATTCTGAGTTGTAATTTGTTAGGTCTGTTAATGGTTAATTGTAAAATATAGTGCTAATGTCTTCTAATTTATTGTTGACTGAATATAATGTTACCTTCTTTTCTTCATTCCACTGCTCTGCCTTTTGCATTATAAAAAATGCTTTCCCTGTACGCTCACCCATTTTTTGAAAATCAGTTTTATATATATTAACTTCAGTGTCCCTCTTCTTGCAGAGGTGCTGATGCCAAGTTCTCACGAGCTTCTGTTAGCCAGTGTCATACTGTCATGTGGAGGGCTCCATTACTTGAGAAATTCGTATATAACTGTTATCCGCAAACGTTTGTGTTGGCATTGTCTTGTGCGGTCCCTGGACTTCATGAAAACTTTGGTGTATGATATTATGAAATTGCTTATCTGTGTGGACTCACAAACATGTGTGATTTCTGTGTTGCTTTCTGAAAATTTTCATGGTCCACAGCTCACCATAAATGAAATGCCAAACTGTGCATGACTAAAACGAGCTATCTCCAGCAGTCCTGCTCCTTTTTGAAGAGGCCAAAAAATTGCTCTATATATTTATATGGTTTCTATGCAAACAAGGGAAGAACAATGTAAAGCTCTGGTCCAAGTATCTTGCGGTATATTTCATTTGGGGCATTTGATAACACAGGTTGGGCCCAACATGCTCTACGGATAATCCTGGGACAAATTTGACCATGGAAACATAGTGAAGAGAAAAAAGGATAAGCGCATATACGGCCGAAAAAACATGCAAGTGAATGAAAAATTGCAAAACGCAGGTTGCGAAGCCCAGAGGATGCCGGGAGGGCGGCGGCTCGATCGTTATCCTTCCACCGCTGCGAAACCAGCCTCGCCGCCGTACCACCCCAGCTGGGGTTACAAGCTCGGGCACCCAATTGGCAAGCAAGTTGCGCAATGCGACATCACACGGTTATCTAGGCAATGAATAAAGTTTGTCCCTGTCATTTGTGAATCACACCACACGACTATACTGGGAGTGGCGGCAGAGAGTCAGCCAGATATTGACAAGCACCTCGTGACAAAGGCAAAATCATCTCGGATATGCATAGATCTCTGAACAATATGTAGCCATACGGCCTAACCGAGATCGACACGAAGTAGTATACGCGCATTGCACATGGAGTGCCATTTTCTATCATGAGGATGATAACCTATATCCCACTACTCGGTAGTATGCATTTTGATCTTCGCAATTGTTATGCGGAGTATTTTCTATTAGCTTGGATCGTCCGACGCAATGGGAGATGGTAGTTACAGTAACAGAATACTCCCTTCGTTTTTAAAATACAAGCATTTTTAAATTTAATTCAAAATCAAATTTTTATTATTTTAACTATTAATAATATTTTATTATATAAAAATTATTTTTTTATTCATAGTGAAATAAACTTTTATAAAAATATATTTTATATATTAAAAATTATGTAAATTTTTAGATATTATTAAGTTAAAATTAGAAAACTTTAATTTTATTTAAACTTAAAAATATTTATATTTTAAAACGGAGGTAGTTTATATACACTTGTCTAGCTAAATATACCAACACCGGCTCGTTAACGGAATCTTACATCCATTTTCACATGCAAATACTACTGCTACGAGAGTGGGCCGAGTGGCCACTCGCTCGTCCAATCAAAGCGCTTCGCTGGAAACCTAGACTAGACTGTCGGCGATCGATCGATCTGGACTCTCCAGAGGCCAGCCGGCACGAGCAAGACGACAACAACATTGGCAGAAGATCTAGCTGGCTCGCTGCTGCAATGGATGGCCACAACTCACGAAAGTGCGAAACGAAAGAGAGGACGGAGAAAGCCGCAGCGGCCAGCGGGTGTCTCTTTGTGCGGCCGCCGCGCTCGCCGGGGTTCACGAGCCACATAAGGCCATTAGCGCTGCCCCGGCCCACGCACAGCACGCATGTCACGGGCGCCGCCGCGACCCGCGAGGGCAGAGGCTAGCTGCCGAGAGCGCGGCCGGCGCAGATATTATCGCCGGTCGACGACGACTGGCCCACGCGCGCTCGCCCGTCCCGGTACAGCGGATCGATGTGGGTGACTGGCCTCCGCGCCGACGCGGCGGTGATGAGTGGCATGCATGGCGTCTGCGTACGGTCATGGCGGACGCGCCGGGAGGACGGACTCGACATAGAACGTTCGTGCAACGGTGCTGGCGCAATCGCCTTCGACGGCGTGCACCGATCGAGCGGACGCGAGGATATCGCGTCGTTCTGTCGGCCAGATCCGAAGAAGGCACGCGAAGTTAAAAACTGGCACAGCCACTTGCAACACGCATCATGGATTAGTCTAGGTCTAGGATATATGCAATAGTGTTTATATGTCCCCTCGCTCAATAGTTCCCCCAAGCTAGCTTGGATTTTACAGTCACCAGCTGTTGAAAATCCAAAGCTAGTGAACGTGTACTTCAGTCAATCTTGTGATTCCGGATCATCCATCATCAGTTTCCCCACCCCAGTAAAAATCAACATATTGACTCGCCAGGACGCGCGTAGTCACCCCGGCCGGGCACACTTGAGCAAGTCTAGACCATGCTAGATCGTAACTAATAGAGTTCACCCCCCCCCCCCCCCCTCATACAAGCTCAAAGGTTCTATAAAACGGGCGCCACCACGAAGCCCTAGAGTGCACACTCCTCAAGCACTACCGAGCAGCAGATAGCTAGAGCTATGGAGGCCACGAGCGACAAGCGGCTCCGGCCCTTCCTGGTCACGCTGCTGCTGCTGCTCTCCACCGCCGTCACGCCCATCCTCGCCTGCGACTGCGACAAGCCCAAGGCGCCCAAGCCGTCGCACCCGCCCAAGTCGAAGCCATCGTACCCCAAGCCGCCCAAGCAGGGCCCCACCTACCCCTCGCCGGGGACGACGCACCCGCCCAAGAACCCCAAGCCTCCCGGCAAGGGACCGACCTACCCGTCGCCGAGGAGGAACCCGCCCAAGAGTCCGTCCTACCCGCCGGTGGTGCCCCGTCCGCCGGTCGTCGGCCCGCCCAAGAGCCCGGTCCCGCGGCCGCCGGTGGTCCGTCCGCCGGTGACGTACCCGCCAGTGCCGGTTCCCACCCCTCCGGTCGTCGTCGGCCCGCCGATGACGCCACCAGTGACGTACCCTCCTCCCACCACCGGCCCGCCATCGACAACTCCTCCGGTCACCGGCCCACCCGTGACGTACCCTCCTCCCACCACCGGCCCGCCCTCGACCACTCCCCCAGTCACCGGCCCGCCCGTGACGTACCCGCCCGGTGGCGGCGGCGGCAGCAACGTGCCGTGCCCGCCACCGCCTCCGGCGACCCCGACGCCGACACCGCCGTCGTCGGCGACGTGCCCGGTGGACTCGCTGAAGATCGGCGCGTGCGTGGACCTGCTGGGCGGGCTGGTGCACATCGGGCTCGGCGACCCGGTGGTGAACAAGTGCTGCCCGCTGCTGGAGGGACTGGTGGAGCTGGAGGCGGCCGTCTGCCTCTGCACCACCATCAAGCTCAAGCTCCTCAACATCAACCTCTACCTGCCGCTCGCGCTCCAGCTCCTCCTCACCTGCGGCAAGACGCCGCCGCCAGGTTACACCTGCACCGTCTGATGATTCTGATCATCGGCCAACCCACGCATCCATGAACGTACGTACGTAACCACACGCGCATCTTTCTCTATAATAAACTGTCAACATGCATGATAGGGTAGCTGAAACCTGAATCTGTTTATCAAATGCAGGGTTTTGAGTGTACATGGCGAGGCAGATTCGGATGTCAACTTCCTTGGATTTGTAGTTTGAAGAGTGGTCGACATGAGAGGATGTCGACGGGAATCTACGTACGTCCAAGCTAGATTCCAGCGTCGGAGGAAGTGGACGATCGATCAGCAAGAATGGACCGATCGATTTCTCCATGTTTTTTAACTTGTTTGTTGTTGAGTTTCAGTTTGTTCTCTCTCTGCTTGATTCGTGTGGTGTTCTTAGTCAAGTTTGATTTGATGCGAGGTGTGTGTGATGACCAGTCGGTTAATTGTTTGTACTGCCATGTTGCCATGCTGCATGGAAAGCAAGGAACAGTGTCACCAATAATTCGCATGAATTGTCTAATTATGCGATCTATATATGGTTTGGGCTCGTGAATGTTAATTAAGTAATTAACCTAGCATTATCAAGTGAGTCAGATCATGCTGGCCGAAGCAGGGAGAGAACGACAATAGATGGTACTCGGTGTCGGTGATGATTTGGCGAGTACACGAATCTGAATATCTTTGATAAATATGTATACTGGATGGAATTATCATATTGGATCCAATACGTTCGTACGCTTGGTTTTGATATGATGCCAGTGCATGTGCGACACATCTATATGGGGGTTCCAAAATCTCACATGAGAACATACGACGTGACGTACCGACGAGAGGATGTAGCCAGGTGTCCCGGACGCGAATACGTACGGCTAGGTGTTAAAAGGGTTCGATTCGCGCATCTTTTCACAAATTATTTTTATTTTTATTAAATTATAATTTAAAAATAAATAAAATTTTGATTTAATTTTAATTTGATTCGATCAATTTTTTTTTTTGACCCCTTTTCACCTCTACGTGCGGCAGTGAAACCCTAGAGGATAGTTGCCTTCTGCTCTGCCGGCTGCCGCCGACAGCCGCGCCACGATAGGCGCAAAAGTGATGGGCGGCATGTGTTGTTTGGCGCCATGTCGCCCGTGAACGAGAGGACGGAGGACTGGCGTCGTTCTCTGCTGTTTGTTTGTTCGCACAGCCACAAGTTGTTCTCGCGTGTGCAATGGGCATGCATGTAACGCAGCAACACGAATCTGAGCCAGAAAGCATTGGGTCTTTTGAGGCTTGAGGGCGCAGAATTATAAGCCAGCATAGTTCATACTTTGTTGTTTGCTATGACGTGACCTGGAAGCCACCCCAATGATGGAGCAAATATCTTCCATTCATGAGTAGACTACTAGTAAAGTTACAGTTTCGGGGTCTCAACAAGACGTTAGAGCATTTGAGCATCTATCTAGCTAGAGCCTAGAGCAGCATACATACACCCAATGAAGTTCGTGAATACCAGGAAGACAAATGTGGGTCTGGTTCCTGGCTATCTTCCTTTTGATATACTTGCTTGAGGTTTCACTTTATTCCGTGATGATCTTCTTGTAACCTGACCTGATCTCTCGTCTGCATTACTTGTACTAGGTTTGTCCAGGGCGTAGTCAGTATTGCTATTGGTGTCAACTTTGTTTGGTCCAGTGGTTTTTACGCTTGATTTCTCATTCTCACCACCATTTCTCCTCGCTTTTCTCGTAGCACTGCCAGTCTTCGAAGTTATCACTCGCTTCTTTGGCTTCAAATTATCGTTATCTTCTGCATCGGCTTGTCTATCCTCAGCGTCAACACTTCTGGCCAGCTGCTCCACATCAGCAACTTCCATTTTGCTAGACCGGATCCCAGTCAGTTTTTGCAGTTGAGGCACATAGGCTGTAGTCTGAGTAAAGAGACTAGGAATCAGAAGCAAGATACATATATATGGGACAGCGGAAGGTCAAATACTGAAGTCAGCCCTCCCAAAAAAAAAAAATACTGAAGTGTACAGGCAGATAGTAATAACTTACCCTGCCCCCAGCCGTTATGAATTCAATTTGCTTTCCTGAAAGGGCGGGAAACTTGGTAAATCCTCAGTGAAGTGAAAGATTGAATGCCCAGAGAGCCAAATACAGAAATGGAAATGTTACTATTAATTTTGTCCCACGTTAACTGGTTTGATTTCTGTAATGCGACGTTACCAAAAAATGAAAATTAAATATCATCAGACACTATATTGAAGGCTTCGCCAAATTCTGTTCAAAATTATTATGGTGAAAAACTTCAGATAATCTCACCATTTACTTTACCAGGCTTCTTCCCCCATCTGTGATGAAATAGCCATTCTTCTGGAAAGCGGTCGCAGTCAGCATCGACCTCAACAGCATATGTCACAACCTAATAAGTTCTGGGGTCAGGCTTACATTCTGGAATGTTACTTCAACCGAATATAGTGAAGTTGCTCGATAATGTGAGAAAGACTCACCTCTTGGATACTTTTGTGCAGAGCTTCACAACTACCTCTAGATAGACTTGAAGCAACTTGTAATGGATGGATTCTTGACTGAAACAGAAAACAAATTAAATTTCATTGCTACATTTTGCGAAAGCTTCAAAGACCATTGTAGAATGGACCGACTACCAATACCTGGTAAAGCACCTCATCTGCAATCCAATTACCGATGCCTGATATAAAGCTCTGCACATTTCAAAAGAAATGCAACAGATCAAGTACATATATTGTAGGAAAAACATTTTGTCAAAGCAAAGTTTATACTGGTTGGATGCCGATCACCTGATCAAGTAAAAGAGCTTTTATTCCAATCTTCTTTCTACCCAGGGAGTCTAAAAAATTGGCAACTGACATTGGCTCAAAAAGAGCATCCGGACCTAGCTCAGAAATTGGAGGTACAGCTTCAGGCTTCAAAATTTACTCTGGGTTAGGAAGTTCGTACAATTAATAGGAACTAATCTTTTGATTATTTAGAAAGAACTTGTGAAAGCGCTTACATCTTCAAACAAACGAACTCTTGCAAAGCGACGTTTATCAGTGAAGGAAAACTCCAGACCATCATCAAGCTGTATATCAAGCAAAAGGGATTTAGAAATACCGAGGTTCAAAGTTGATATCATACAAGCCACATTTTGAGTTTCTACACTAGCATGGGCTAGGATGAAGTTACATTTCGAGTAAAAAAATACTGTGCATTGGGATGCGGACAAAAGAAGAACTAGAGCATGTGCTGAAAACTCAAAAATCCCTGAAGCAGTCACAGTAGGTTGGCCAGCTTGATTGCCATGTCTCCCACCAATCGAAGTACATGAGGTGAAAGTAATTCACTGTACTTAGAAAGCAGGGACCCTACAAGCCAATGTCCGTAGGTGATTGCAAGTGATTAACTATTGCAGACTTGCTGCAAGACCATGAACTATTAATTATTACTTAGAAACAAACAAAACGAAAATTTTCTATACAAGAAGAAAGGATTGCATGTTAGTACTTCTTAATTGTGAACTGCTACTTTCATATCAAATTTCATTAGTCCACACGAGCATTATTGCTAAATAAATGCATCATCAAGAGAAAGAAAAAAGTGATATCATGTTCAGGATTATTACCTGAACGAAGAATTTGGAGTACTTAGAGGGCCACTCCTCTGTGGAATTAACAACCGACCTGCAATCATAGGCAGAATCGCATCGTACAGTGCATCCTAGTATCGAAATCTAATAACTGCAAGCTACGGAATGGAAATGATCACTTGCCTCTTGTACTTTGTAACAGGAACACCCTTTATGTATATTGCGCCTGCCATCCCTGCCATCCAAAGCATGTCCTATATCAGCCCAGAGCTAATCGTTATATATGAGAACCAGTTGCACAGGAGTACGAATCAAGGGGCGCAATTTTGACAACCAATGAAGCTCAACTGCACACGTAGCCTAGATGCTAAAGCAAATTTGGGAATTGGGGCAACAGTCCAGCCGTGCCCCGTGCAGGGCACCGAAGCTAGTGGCGGCACAAAGACTAAACGTAGGTCACGTAATGAGCACTTACCGAACTGGAAGGATGGAAACGGTGGGGCGTCGAGTTGGAGCCAGAGGTTCTTCCCCCTCCGGCGCGCGGCGACGACGGTCTTCCCCACCATGGCGCGTTCGAAGGCCACACGGCCGATGCCGGCCAGGACGACCTTGGCGTCGTCGGCCACAACGCATCGTGCTATGCGCCGGCCCAGGCAGTGCGCCTCCAGCGCCCGCCGTGCCGCCTCCACCTCCGGCAGCTCCGGCATCGCCGCGCACGCTCACCCCTCTCTCTCTCTCTCTCTCTCTCTCTCTCTCTCCTCTGACCGTTCCACAGCCGGGACCCACGTGATTTGTGACTTCGTGAGGGCCTTTTCTCCTGGCCCAGGGAGCCCATGCGTTTTGATCCCCGCGGCCCAACTGTTAATACAAATGGAGGTACCGTTTAATGTTTTTCAAAATAGGCAATTAAGTATTAAGTTAACATACTTTTCTCTTGATCTGTATTATTAAAAAAACTCCAGTAATATAAAAAAAGAATTTGCAAATAAATAAATTTTGACCGATAAAGTTCTCCCAGAATGAGCAGGCCCGTCCGCTAGAGCTATAAATGGGTTGGCACTTGGCAGCGCCGGGCAGCTGACCGAACGGCGACGCGCGACGGCGGGGATGAGGACCACCGCCGCCGATAAATGGCAAGAATGGACGGGTGGTCTACCGGAACGGACAACTGAAGGCTGAAGGCGGACACTCCAATTCATCGGTTGTTGGAATGGTCGGCGATTTATGAGTCCGGCGAGACGGCCGGTGAGCGCCATGCCGACCCAATGTGGTCACACAACGACGTCTCAACGAGAAGCCTGGCAAGCAACACTTCTAGGAGTCGTACATCGGAACCTTTGATCGTAACAGTGGATTTGCATCTTCTAGAATAGATAAAAGAATCAACCAATAGAAGGTTTCATAATGAAGCTTCTATGTACAAATTGAGAGTCTGTAACAATTCCTCAATCAACTAGTATCATTCATTGGACGGTACAAATGAATAGATATTGCACACTTTGCGGTGATGTAAAGCTGTAGCAACAACTAGAGAAGAGAGCCTCACAATCCAAAACGAATTTTTCCGACCCCTGGATCGCGTAACGCGTCGCCGTTCGCTAGGCCGGGCAGCCCATCTCGTCGCGGGCCTTGAGGAACACGATGGCGGCGCCGTAGTGCGCGAGCGCGCCGGCGATGACGAGCGCGTGGAAGATCTGGTGGCTGTGTCCGGCCAGGTCGAACATGCCCGGCCTCCACCGCTCGGGCACCCGCGACAGGTAGAACGCCGTGCCGGTCAGGTACGACGCCGCCATGGCGCCCTCGTACGCCAGCGTCACGTTCCGGCGCGGCTCGTGCCAGTTCACGGCGGCCGCGTGGACGGCGGGCACCACGCCCGACAGGCCCATCCCGACGAACAGCAGCGCGCGGTGGGCGCGGTACCGCGCCGCGCTCAGGCGCGGGGACATGAGCGCGTACACGGTGCCCACCCCGGCCGCGGTGATCGCGGACAGGTACACCACCTGCCAGTGCGGGTCGCACTGGAAGATGTAGTAGATGGGCGGGAAGAAGGACACCACGATCATCACCGCGATGCCCGTGTAGTCCAGCCGGATCAGGAACAGGTTCAGCCGGTGTGAGTGGCACGACAGCAGGTGGCACGCGCTGCTGCTCAGCAGGCAGAACATGGCGCCGGCCAGGAACACAAAGAACGGCCACCTTGTTGTCTGTGAGGTCACCGCCATGCCATAGGAGGCCAGAGCCGGGTTCGTCTGCATGAACATGGCCGCACCCTGAAGAACACAAGCATCAAACACCATGTTAAGCACTGCTTGCTGCCATTAAATATCTGAAAGCAATGTTCTTCAAATAATTGTAAAGGAAGTCACTAAATCGCGTGAATGCTGAATCGAACCATATTCTGGAGTAAATCACTACTAACTGAACAGTTGAACAGCCATACCAAGCAAGTCTAATGATCGGTAGTAAATTGTCATGTGAAACTAGAAGGTTGATATGAAATCCTTTATGAAACATAGGTAAGGTCGCAATGAAAACAAAATATTTACATGGCATAACCCTTGATATCATGCATATTGGGCCTTATGGCATGATTCAAAGCGACCTATTCTTCAAACTTCCCTTTTTCTTTTTGGAACGAACTAATCCTATATGCTCCCAATGATATATTGTTGCACACGGCGTCTTGTTAGGTAGGCGGGCACGGGGATTTCAAGAGGAAAGGAAGTCGCGACAACAGCATAGCCATGCCGCAAGGGACATGGATCATGAAACCGGGATGAGCATGATCACAACAAAATCCTCTAGATAAATCAGTAAAGTTAACTTGTTGTGATGAATCTAAGCAACCCACACATTGGGACCATTAACAAGGGAACCCAAAAAAAAAAAAGGAAGTTGAACTCAACTAGGTTTACAGGTCATCAGAAGCTCACCCACCCCACCCCTGGTTTCCAAATAATGCACATCCGCACAAAAGTAAGGCAACAAACTAGTACTGAAAAGTTGAAGCATTAAATGTAGCAGACAAAATTTCTCAATCATGCGAATCTAACCAGAGTATCGTTACTGTAATTCAGTATATTTCCCTACAATTAACATAACAATGAATTTTTTTCAGGAAATGAAAGTACTCACAGATAAAACATCTTCAATATTGCTGGAGACATTTTCAGCGACCTTTGTGATTGGCCTGCGATAAGAAAAGGTGGTGAAGAACTATTTAGCAACTCAAATTTGCAATCAGTAATCTACTTTCTTTACATAACAATCACATCTGAGCTGAAGCAAACATATTTCTTGTCCCTATCAAGGTTATGTGCATCAGAAGTGAGTTTAACTGGTGAGAATTAATTGTGCGCCTAGTCAGATTTACTGGTACAGAGTTGTTAGTGAAAACTGGCTCTAATCACAAGTACTTGGAACAAACTAGTATGTATGATGTAAAATCCTGGTTGAGACTTTGCAGAATTTCTTCAGTATTTCTGAAACATCATGTTTTGCTACTACTGATTCATACGACACAACGAAAAAAAATCGACAATTTGCACTGACAGGCACCCGCAAAATCTGAAAATTGGCTCACCAGGAAAGGTGCCCAATCAGATCAGCCACCTGGGGGAAGTACTGAGCAAGATGCAGGAGTGTGAGGCCGAAGAACAGCACGAACCCGAGAAGATGCCTGAACCCACAAGAACAAGAACACCACCAGCGTCAGCAACAAGCAAGTAGCCTCCCAAGACACATCCAAGAAGCAACGGCTAGTGTTGAATGAACCCGGTCACTTACGTCCAGATGTTGATGGTCTCGTTGTGCCAGGAGAAGAGGCTGAGGACGGCATTGAGGATGGGCCACTCGGAGCGGTAGTAGTTGAGGATGAACTCGTTCTCCTTCATGTAGTCCGGCAGCTCGTGGTAGCTCACCAGCGTGTACTTCTTCTTCTCCCCGCCGTCGCCTTTCCGCTGCCGCCCCCGTTTCTTGCGTCCTCCTCCTCCTCCTCCTCCAGCTCCCTTCATGGTCGCGGCCACCTCCGGTGCTTCTTGCTGCGCAATCAGAGTCACAGTACCCTCCGCGCTCTCCATGGCCATGGCCTCTCTGTGACTCCCTCTCTCTCAGCTGCCCCACAGTTTGTCTAGAATTATCGCAGGACCAGAAAGGCTATAAAGGCCTTGGGGCTAGAAACAGCGTAGCAGTGCTCGTAGTGCGTGAGCTAACCCAAGGGCGCAATTGTTGCAAAGAAGGCAAGAAATGCGAGGAGTGCGGTGCTATTTAAGCTGCTACTACTGCTTTTCTTCTCCTTTTCTCTTTTATTATTATTGCCTGGATTGATATCTCTTCGATGCGTCCAAGCTGAAATGGAAAATGTCCAACTTTATGTTGCTCCAGGGTTCGCATAGTCGCAGGTCGTTGGCCACGTATAGTTGCAATTAAAATCGCAAATCTAAAATGCAGTATATCTTTCCGAGTATGGCGTATGTACACGCGAGTGATCCAGGGGGCTGATTGGTTTGAAGTGGAAAGTGACGAGTACAGGTAGAGCAGGAGGACAACCGCATCAAATACTGTTGAGATTTGAGAAGGTGAACGAGAGGCCCGTTATCAATCATTTTTTTTCTAGAGAACGAACGGCAGAAGAATCAAAATACCACTGGAGCAGAAGAGCACAAGTCACTGGCATGTGGACCCATCCTTCCTAAGGGAATGTGTGTACTAGTGTCAATGAAACATCAATTTTGTTAGTAGCACTTAGTAGGAAAATGTATCTTTCATGTCAACAAATCTGTACCAAAGCTGAGAAGAAATACTTTTAATGCTTAATGTGACTTTTATCCAACAGTTACACTAAGGTTCACAAAATTACTGTGCACGGCAAGGATAACTAAGACGTACTGTACGTACCAATGATCAAGCCATGATGTTCGTAGGTCTCAATTAACCAGTTTCAGTTTATCCCGGCAGCAGAATTAGGTGGCTGTTAGCCTGTTGCGGCCTGGGCTGTCGACGCTGGGGTCGTCCCTTCAACCCTTTGACCCGTTTACGTTTGTTGGTGTTCGCTGGCCATCCATCTAACCAACAGCTCGCAATGAATTCTCCGGCGAGTGAGTCCTCGTTGCTCCCAACAAGTTCTCGCTGTGGCGTGCGGGGTCGGCAACCGTTTGATGAAGACGCGGCGGCGGCCCGGCCGGCGACGACGACTCGTCAAGAGTTCAAACCTCCAGTGGTCGACCGGTGATGGTTGGGAGTTTCCAACCAACTCCGTCGTCCGGCAGGCCATGCAGATCCCCTTGCCGTTGGCAACGGAAGCTGCCTTCGATGGTTTTGGGTTTGAGCTCGCAAACGTGCAGCCTTCAGATGAGGTGACCCGTCCAGCCGCCTAGCTGCTTGATGGTTCGCGAAGGACGGCGAGTGGATGACGCGATGCGTGGCTTCAGACTTCAATACCGGGTCAAAGGTGGCACGAACAATTCTTAGAAGCAAAGGATGACGGGGAGCTGTCTGCTCTTGTAATAGGAGTACGCGCTTGTGCTATCCAATGCCGGAAATTCGGAACGGCTCGCGTGCTGTAAATTCTCTTCTGGTGAAGGAATGGCGAAGCTCAGGCCCTTGGGTAAAAAGAAAGGTGGCTAGAAGAAGCAGCCATGCCCAATGCATGCACGCAGCACGCCTCGGATCTCTTGCAACCGGTACTTTTGATTCATCAAAAAGCTAGGAAAAGGATCAAATGTCCTGCCCAAAGTAAACGGCGTCCTGAACTTCGATCTTTAAGTCAATCTTCTGAAACATGTCTCTGTTGTAACAATATAGTATAACATACTACTATATACTAATAAAATATGAAAAATTAGATTCATTAACTGCTTTGGTATGACTAGTATCGTAGAATATTTCTTTTTGATTTACACTTGCGAGGAAGGATTATGGTCAACGGATTGCAGTGAAGGCCATAAACAGCCAGCATTGATGAAGTGCAATCCCCACGTTTCCGCTGATGTTTTTGCAGGCATTCTTCTTGGCCGTGGCACTGGTTCTGTTATGTGACGACGTGAACTCAAACAGCAACCTCGTTCATTCTCCCTTGGAATGAACCAACTGGAACAAGAAAGTCGTACCAATGCGCAAAATTGCATTATGTTATTTTTTTTTTGGTCGACTGACTTGCTATCCGTCTGATAGGCACGCAATGCGTGCATAATACACCCCCATCTATTACGACTTTGACACTGATATTGTTTCGTGTACGTGTGTTGTAGAAAAGCAGCCGTATCACAGTCCAACAATGCAGATGGCCAACCGCGAACCGATAACCAATCACTCCAACTGCTATACGTGCAATTTGTTTCTGACCGGTATAAGTTAGCATCAATGACCAAAATTTTTTTTTCAAGCAATGCCTAGAAAAAGAACTCTTTCAAGCAAAGTATACAAAAAGGACAAATGTGTTCGGAAACTACACAAGCAGCACTAGCAACATTTTATACTTGTTTCTACGAAAAGACGGGCGTAATTGTCGTAGCTACTGCAACGAACTTGGTATCTGCTTTGAGTGGAAGCCACGTCAAAGAATGATGTTTATGCAGATAACATGGGAGCTCTACATGATGAAGCCAGAGTTGGCACGCTCATAACAAGTGCCACAATAAATTCATAACCACCCCAACAGCACATGTATTAAAGCTACAACCACTAGATAGGCTGTTAGGAAAACAAAAAAATATATACTATCAGCAAGAAATGTGCTTGCATATCAGCTGTACGGTACATCTTCCATATTTGTGGGAAACAAAAGTGTTTCGTTTTCAGCGGAGCCTTAGAAATATGGCTTCATTATGTCACAGTAGTTACAAAATCGCAAGGGGCCACTTGTAGGGTAGCCAAAAAAAGAGGTAAAAAAGATCGCAGAGCCGCATAGGAATCATACGCTCCACACTGCAGTGATAAAAAATTGTGGCCTTGGGCAGCTTCTGTATTTTCCAAGCTTGTTTGCCAAACTGCTTAGAATGTTTGTACTATACACATTTTGACCAGTATTTTTTGTCTGTACAATCTGGTGCGCTCATTCTTCAAAACTTTCCACCGATGATCCTAGGGAATGTAATACACAGCCAGGCAGCGACCAGACACATGCACATGACTGAGGCAAAATCAGCATTTCCATCAAGTATGAAAATGAAAATATTTTGTATGGTACTCCGTAAATTTGTATCCTCCACTTCTTTCTATGGGCTATAAATAAATTGCACTCGATTTTACTGTGTGGGGATACCAAGCTGTTGCTGAGCAGACCTTATGTCACTGACACTGCAACCTTCAATTCCAATGATATTTGAGCTGTCAAGAGCAACAACATCTTGTAAAGGGTATCTTCTGACTGTATGGATTCTATTTGCAGGAGTGTTAAATCCACCCTTAAGGATGACAGTCTTGTGAAGACCTCCAAACAGTTCCTCATAATCCGAATCACCAGTTTCACCAACAATGACCACATAATCTGGCAGTTCTATGCCCCAGCGAATGGACAAATACCTGTAACAACAAAATTTTGTTACTACAGGTGCACGCAACACCAGGCTGAAAGGTGCATATGGGAATTAGAATTAGATGCACAAAACAGTTCCAGAAGCCTCACAAAAAAAAAAATCAATCACCAGACCTGAGAGCCTGAGATCGTGATGCATGAATTGGAATTACAGATAGCCTGGTAGCATCATGGTTATACAGAGCATGACAACGCAGTGACTGGATTCTCATCAACTTTTGCAACTCCTTCAATGGAGGCAACTGCAATATGTAAACAAGTTATAAATTGTAAAAAAAAAAGATAAAGAATTTTCAAAAAAGGACAAAATTGAGAAGTCCACATGATAAATGGGTCAAGTTTCAATCAAATATTAGAAGTTTGTGGGGAGAAGCTTACATGATTTGGATTAACCACTTTAAATGAAAGACAATATGTCGAAGAGTGCTCTGAATCTTCAAAGACGACTTGCTTTTCAATTCTTCCCCTTCTTTCTACTACTGAAGAAGCCCACTTCACTAAGTATTTCCTTAAACCTTCTCCACCCCAACGGTACCCGATATGTGACCGGAAGTTATTGTCCAATGCAAATGTGACACGAGAATTACTTGGCATATCAGTAGACTGTGAAGGGTAATATATATCACTCCCACTATTGCATATGAAGGCATCAAAATCAGTCGGAAGCATGCCTGCACATACTAGTAGAGACTGTATCTCTGCTATTGTCTGCGAAGTCGACAACACAAAACCTATCAAATCTGATAAAGATCCAGTGCGAGAGGCCTCAATAGAGTTTCTGATAATTTGAATTAGGTCTTCCTTACTGGCAGAGTCTACAGCAATAACAAAGATATATTTCCTTCTCTTCATAAGCTTATTTTGGTCTTTTCTTGCAAAAGCGGGGTGTCTTGGGCCAAGAGATAATATCCTTGACAAGTAGTTCTTGCAATGTTCTGGCCAAGAAAACTGATGAATATTTTTCAGTCCATTTTCTCGACATCTTGACCAAAACTGCTTTTCAGAAAGCATCTTACAGAGAGCATCTGCAATTGCCTGCTGATCATGGGGATCAACAAGGAGACCATTATCCAGAACCTGCAACATCCAAGAGAAAGTTGGCACGATTTTAGTTCAACAAATGGAAAAATGTGATGCACCGACCTGATGAATTTCAACCGGAGCCCCGTTTTTTGTTGCAATTACAGGCAATCCATGCATGGCAGCCTGCTCACAAGAGGACATATAGTTGATTATTAGTATATAGAAATGGTAATGACTGCAAACTTGAATCTTAATTTCAGCACTTATTACCTCTATCAAGGTGACACCAAATTGTTCGAAGTAAGCAACATTTACAAAAGCACCCTGCAGATGTTCAGCATATGATGTCATCGTGGAGAAACACATAACAGGAAGAGTTGTATTGGTGAATGCTTCTTACATATGAAAACAGCACACTCAAGTATATCATAATCACAAGCAAATATAATCAATCGATATTAAAGGCAAGCACTTCAAGTAATGGATACTCAGTGTAAGGTAAAAACACAGCACTAAAAGTGTTCTTTCATTAAGAATAAAGTACCTTTGTTCTTGCTGCTAAGCGATAAATATCAGGAACTTCGGAGTGTTTGTGATGCTTCGGGTATGCCACTTGACCATATAAATCATATTCATCAATCAATGTAAGCACCGATGTCAAAATAGCAGCACTGACTTTATGCATTTTGGATATCACCTCACGGTTACCCATTATCAGTGTCTGGAGTGCAAAAACGAAAATTAATATGGATAAAACTGTTCCCATAAAAACTTATTACAGTACACTTCTTACAAGGTTTGCAAGTTCCCTCAATGGGCGGCATTCACCAAAAGCCTTCACAAGTGTTGTGATATTCTTTTCCGCATAAGGACGGGCAATAGCCAGAATCATTGGCTTCCTAGGATTTGTGAAGAACCGCATTATCTATAATATCACATACAGATCATCAGATCACTAAAAGAAGTTCAGGTTTGAAGATAATAAACAAGCCACAGAGGCTTTCAATTGTTGAATAAGAGAAAGTGAGATCTGGCATGTACAAATTTGAAGATAATTTTGAGACCTCAGACCAAATAGATGGATCCTCAGATGCTGGAGTTGGGCTATCTTCATCTCCATCCATTTCAAAATCATGAATCATATGGCCAAATTCAACACCAGGAGGAATTATCTGCACTCCAAAGAATTGAAAACTGAAGGATTTTAAACCTCCATAATAGATAATTACTGCAAACACATCTAATGCTATTTGCTCAATTACGATTTAGTGTGACAGCTCATTATCGCAGAAAAATAGTTGGGGTAATAGTGTCTACTTACAACCATACGAGGCATATAACGACCAAAACAGTTAGCTCCACGCTTCACTAGTGCACGAAGCTTCCTTGCAAGCATGACCTCGAAACCATGATATAAGTTCCACTGCTCTTCTATCTCCTGCCTAGTGCTTGCAATAACTATTTCAGATGCATCAAGAGACAACTCCTCAGCCTCAATTCGGCGCATTATTTTGTATGTCATGTTTATTTCTTCTCTTGTCTGCCTCCCTTGCTTGAGAAGCCCTTCCAGCTTATCTTTCCCAAGAAAATGGCCTGTAAACACCATGGGAACATTAAGTATTCCAGATAACAGAGCAGCAGCAACTCCTGCACTCGCATAATGACCATGAATGACAGCAGGCCACACAGGACACCCACTGCCTATTTCTTCCCCAATAGTTTTAGATATCTGCACTATATGACCCAGTGCACCATCAACAAATTCTTGGATGAAAGGCCAGATGTGTTCTTTAGCAAGATACTTGTCTTTTGGACCAAATGGTATTCTGATAATATAGGCACCACCGCTCTCTCCTCTTTCATATTTAAAGTTCTTGAAGCTTGTCGAAGCCAGCACCTCAATTGGTTCACCATAGCCACGATCGAAATTTGGGGCTGAGATTTGCCTCGCCAACAGATCAACCCGGTAAACTCCAGGAGATGAACTTAGTGCTTTAGCAAGTTCCACGACATATTTGACCTATGAAATAGCATAAAATGGATGCAACTGAATATTTATCCTTATATAATGTTTCATTTTAAATAGATATTCTCAAATATCACATGGACAAAGTAGATACCCCAGTTAATTATAGGTTACTTTGAACTATACATTCTCAAGAGAAAAAATATCATTTGATGAATTGTATTAAACACAAAAAAATATCATTACCTGACCCCCGGTATCCGAATCACGGCCAAGCTCCAAATTCTCTCCACGAATCAGACCATGAAGGCTACAGTACAGTACGCATGAAACCAATTCAGATGCATATAAATTTCAACACAGATACCAATGAGACAAAGGATTAATAATATTTATTTAATTGGGCCATAGGGGCATGTGTACCACCAATTCTGAATGAAGAGTATTTGTGAACAGTGTGCGGACTAAATGTGTGGAAATTGACTTACTTTAGGAGTGTAGGCCCTTTACTTTATGCATACGCTTTTTTTTTCTAATGATGAAGGACCCTTTGGCGCAGAATGACACTTATTGAAAATAAGTTTTGATTAACCATGGATCATTTTGCAGCAGGTATAATTGTGTCTGGTTACATGACAGATGGAATCACATGCAACTTTGTAATATGTAACGTGTAGTTTTCTTATGATGCAGTAAACTGTTCAATACCTGATCAAGACTATGTATAGTTTGTCAACTGAACTGATCCTAGGCGTGTTTACTGTGCTATCACCATAAGCAACAGAAGGATCACCAGCATCCTCTCCCTTTACTCCTTCAAAAAGATCTTCAGACATATCTGCAGTAGCATCATTTCGTGGCTTCTCAGTCTCTAGACGGCGTTTTGATAAGCGACATGCTTCCTCTTTCTCAAACTGAATACAAGAGATTTAGGTAATAAAAAAGAATTTAAAATAGGAAGAGACACAAGTCAAAATTTAAGTGAACATATAGCACATAATGTCAAAATGTAAAGAACCAGAAAATTCTACCTTTCATAACCAATGGTGTAAAAATTTAAAAGAAAATTCAAAAAAGATGGAACAAAAGCCAATAATGATACAAAGACACAATCCCCAAACACCAGTTTCATTTAGTTTTGCATATCGGGTTAGGTCAAATAAGTTATTATCAACTAAAAAACCGACTCCTTAATCACAATGAGAAAATGACTGCTAGCTGTAGGAGGATTCGCATATTGGCTCATATAACAATCAACAAAATTCTGTACTGCAAGTTCTTCATTTTTCAGTCAGTTTTGAATCCTGCTAGTCTATATCTATTCACTAAAATCCAACATTTCTACTTCCATTGAAATTCAATCCATTCTATCATATATGTAATCATTATATTAATAGACAATTGAATTAGTGTTCTGTCAGTAATGAGGTGGATGCCTGGGCTCATAACAAGGCCATGCACCGGAAACTAAGAATACTGCAAAGGTATAAGAAAAGAAGAGAAATCACCTATGTAGCATCTAAAGGTGGCCAATTGGACAATAAATGGTCTGGTACATTCTAAGAGCACACAAAGATCACTGCATTAGTATTTTAGGATTCCATAAACTGAAAGCACATTTGTTTGTTGTTTGAGATTACCATTTTGCCCTGACAGAGTTCTCATAAATTGGTCGTACCTCATTTGCATCATCCAAGATGAAATGGTGCGTAAAAGATCTCAAAAAACCACAGCAGCAGATAAAAATAGGGAAGAGTAACATGACAGATGACACATGGTGGGACGAGCTTCTTCATGACAAGGTAGCCACTAGCCACCATGGATGAAACCAAGGCAGGCATCACCAAAGACGTCAAATGTGGCAATCATAATGAGGACCACTACCCTGCTAAAAGGTCAGTTCAAAATATCGACCCAGCAGACCTGCAATAGAGGAACTGCAGAGCCTTGCTTGCTGCCCAATAGCACATTTTTTGTTGGTGGGTCTTTCACCAGTCAGGCCGCCATCAGATCAAATCGCCCAGCTTGGGATGTGCAGCCATACTGGTGCTACGTATTGTTGGCAATGTTGATGAGGTGGATGAAAGCAGTGGAGAGACAACATATGAATTTGTCAAGGTTGACAGGCTGGCCTGATCTTGGGTCTTGGTTTTGGTGGTGATGGCATAAAAGTCACTTGTTTGAGATCAGTGAATTACCACAACGATATACAAGGATGGGTGGAGACCTGAAGAATAGAGAGGCAACCTTCGAAGTTTAGGACCTGTTGACATTATTATTTAGTGTGTGAAGAAAGTCAAATAGAGTTAATGGAGTGCTAGCACGACTACCATAGTGATCTTTGAGTGAAAAGATATTTACCATACATTGATCAGTCACTTTACCTATAACATACTCCCTCCGGTTCACAAAGGAGGTCGTTTTGGACAATGACACGGTCTCCAAAGTATAACTTTGATTTATATTTTTTTTATAAAAATATTTACTAAAAAGTAACATATTTATACTTTTATGAAAGTACTTTGTAAGACAAATCTAATCATATGATTTTCAGAATCCTAAATTTAATATATTAAAAGTTATTGTAGTTTATATTCCCAATGTTTGACTAAAACATTGTCCTAAACGACTTTCTTTGTGAACCGGAGGGAGTATTTGTTTATCAAAATTTGCAGCGAAGACATTTGACATGTGGCATACACAATTGCCTCTATGTGAACTGAAAGGGCCACCTCATCTTCCCACATAGAAATTACGAAGTGTGGTGTACTGTTTTCACGGATGGTTCCTACTCCCCAGCATAGTTTGTGATCAGACGAGTTAAGAGCCTGCCTAACATTGTTGGCATGCTACCTGGTCCACATTCATCTTTGGCACTTCTGCTTTGATTATCTGCAAGTTCGTTGAGGAGGACCATGGCTCAACAAGCATTTCACTGAACAGATCGTGGTGCTCTCTAAAATTATACCTATGGAAAGATCAATCCAGCATTCAGTTCTAACGTACTAGCAAAACCTGTACGCCAATCTAACGCCCAACCCCATTTCCAGAGCCCAGATTCCATTCTATCACATCACGAAGCTACGAACAGCACAAAAAGGAAAACATTTCGAATCAAATTAGGAAAGGCGCACCTCCTTCTTTTTCCTGGCGAGGTTCCAGATCCTCCAGGTCATGTTCTCCAGCCGCGTGTTCTTCTCCTGCGGGCTCCGCATCGCGTTTGCCTGCGAACACCACGCGCGCACAGTCACACACACAGATCGTCAAATCACCCAACGGCAGCGGCCGGGATTCGAGCGCCGCCGCGAGGGGGCCCCGCCCGAGTACGCTTACCCTGACCCACGTCTTGTGGAGGTCGGTCTCGTCGTACCCGGTGATGACCTCCTCGACGAAGTAGCGTGCGGGGGAGAAGTGGCCGCGCTCGCGGAGGAGGAGCGAGGGCCGGTCCCCGCACCCGCCGCCTCCGCCTCCTCCCCGGCCCCGCGCGGCAGCCGCGCCCTTGCCGGCATCGAGGATGGCGTCGAGGTAGCTGTTGATCCAGTTGTCGTTTCCGTACATCGGCGCCGGCGGAATCGAGGCGAATGGGGGCGGGTGGAAGTGGGGGTGGTGGTGGTGGCGACGAGGAGGTGGTGGGCGGTGACGAGAAAGAGAAGCGGAGATGGGAAGGGGCGGATCGAAATGCGTTGGTTACTTGCCCTTCGCCCGGGCGCCACCGGGCGGGGTTTCGCGCGATCTCGGCCGTTTATTTTCCATTCCGACGGAGGAGACGACTCTGTTTCGTTTCAAGATTCTTGTGCATTGGGATTGAGATGTTTACATTTGTGTCCAAATCAAGGAAGAAAAATCGAAGAGTGTGAATCTGTTTCATTTAGCTCTCAATATGGCAAGAAATGTCAATATATTACTACTATTTTTCTTTTTTGCTGTTCTTAAAAAAAAAATTACGCTTGGTTCGATGCCATCTCATTTTTACTAATAATCAGTCAATGTTAGGTGGCACTGAATGTAAATGTAATTCTTTTTACGGAGGGAGGAATAGATCATCTGAAAAAAAAATGTTGGCCTAAATAAATTGAACTAACGAGAAATTCAGCTAGTCCAAGCTAGTGTCCACCCATAAAAAATAATGAAGCATAGAGAACGATATCATGGACTTCTTTTGAAGATTCTTGCGTTTCTTCCGGGAGCCGGAGCAGTTGCATCGAACCATCATTTATTTCCGAAAAGTCTATGCCCTGCTCTGTAGGAAATGGCATTCAGCGAGACCATTGAATTTGTTTTTTTTTTTTTGCATGATATCTCCTGATATATAGTAAAATACTGGTACCAAGGTATATTTCCCTTGAAAAGGAAAATTCAGTGTGACCGTGACCTTGGAAGCTTGCTTCGGCTGCTGCTTTCAACCAGGTACGTACTCGGATCTCCGACTTATTTGGAAACTTTCTCGGGCTGGCAGCTTTTACCTTTCCCGCTTGGTAAAGGCAGTTGAATTTGACTTGTTACGAGTACGTACAAGCCACCTCTGCCGTCAGCGACCGTGACACGAGAGACTAGTCTGGATGCTCATTATTGTGGACCTGAAAGAATTCTCGTCGAACAGATTATCGGTCAAATAAAGACGTACTGCTGCGTTCATATCATATTATGATGTGCAGCGCTACGCAACGTTTTTTTTTTAATTTACGTATAACTAAAGCCGACATGGTTTCGATCGGCAATGGATCTGCGATGCTCTTTTATGGCGTCAAGGGGCGTGTATACGTGTACTATGTTGCTGCCACCCCTGGGGAAAATTACTTGTTTAGACCTCACAGTAAACTCACAGAAATTTTATAAAAATCAATTCAATTTCACTTAAAAAATTCCCGTGTTCAAAAGGCCTTAGCGTTCGGACGTTCGTACAGGCCAAGTTGTTGGGCGATGGAATGGAGGTGGATCAGCTAGCGAGAGATCTAGACGGCTTGAATTTTTGCTCAGGTGACGCGGTTGGATTTTAAAATAGCAAGTAAAGGAAACAAATTAGCATGCTGTAGTAGTAGTTAGAAAGCTAGTACAGGCCAACATGTTCGAATATTGCCAAGTTGGTGACCTTCATGGGATTGAATAAGATCCGAACCGAGGATGGCATAGTCGACCTCGCCCGTTTCGGCGTATCTCACACGGAAGAGTCCATAGCCCGGTAGCGAATGGCCAAAAAAAAAAAACAACGCATAACAAATTCCCACCGCCAAGATGCATACAGCGGCACCAAATAAAGGGGACTAATGTGCATCATATACAAATTGTTACTCTACGTCTGCACTGATTAACACTTATTTTCATTCTGTACTCAGAATACAACAATTTTTTGGGCCTGACTCAGAGTACAATACTTAGGTCCACAGTCGTGGTGTCCGTCGGAATGGAATCAGGTAGCGCCCTGACTCTTTTTGGCACCAAATCAGAGAGCCTGATTTTTGGGTTGATCACTGCTGCTTCAGAAAACGCCGGCCACCACCAAGAGTGCTACCGTGGCATTGCTTCATAACATGCCGGACAGTGTACGGCAATGTCAACTCTTAAAATAAAGACATCAACTCCTCAAGGTTCTCGAGAGCGAAATGATTCTTCTTCAGTCTCCTCCTACGAGTGCTACTCGTCCTGCCAAACAGTTGTATGTATTGCACGTCCAAGAAGTAAATGTTTTATACCGTTCAAGAACAGTAAACGCCCTATAGATTAAAAGTAGGAGTATCAGGTATCAGACTCACCAATATTGGTTACGGAACACAACATTGTCTGTCGGTACATGCTTTCCATCATCGTTTCTGTTCCACTGGTAGACAGCATGAGTCCTATTTTTCAGTTGTAAAATTGAATGACCGTAGCTAGCCTCCCTGAAAGCGGAGTAGTCTGGTTGTGGATCATAAAATCTGCAACATGGAGGATTTGATCAAAAAGGCAAGTATTGCAAGGTTCATTAAACATGAAAAAAAAAAGGAAACATGTGACTGCAGGAGGTGCTGTGTAATATTTTACAAGGAAAGCATGGATGTCAAAACATGACCTCTGGCCAACGCAACGTCTAGATTTTACGAGTTCAATAAACAAAAGCATAATTATTATTGTATGCCCATGGTTGCTCTTACCTTGAAGCAAGTCCTTCCTGGTTGCCTCCATCACCAACTGTTATGTATACAGGAGCAGATTTATTTGGCACTGGATATCGATTTCCCGATGTTATGTTGTAGTTGATATTAGAAATGCGATACTGCAAATGTGAAAAGCTCTGAATGAGAAATCAAAATTCAGATCTCTTGATGATACCTAACAAGCCAAAATTGTTTATATGATTCGACTCCAAAGGATCACATTTCCAAAATTCAAATCAAATAGAAGGAGACTGCAATGACATGAAGAGCTTACTGATCTCTCATAAGCATGAACATGCCCAGCAAATACTAAGTCAACCTTGTACTTCACAAACCATTTCTCAAAAGCAGCCCGCATGCTCTCACCCTCCATATAATGTGCATCATTGCTGTTGTACATGGGACAATGCATGAGAATAATGAGCCAAGGTGTCTTCTCCCTGTCCACACGCTTGAATTCATTCTTCAACCACATCCATTGAGGAGTGTATTTTACTGTCAAACATAAGAAGTTTAGAACACAAACTTTGAATCAGATTCAAAACTGACAAAGGAGTGGTTGGCAAAGATAAATCTATTAGTATGTCACGCCAAGTTTAAAATTCCAGTACTAGGCCATGACCAAGTATGATGCCAACTTAAATGGATGCCCATGGCATCAACAGATGCTCCCACCCAATATCACAGGTTAGAATTGCTTAATGTTAAGCAGCAGTTCAAATTTCCAGGGAAACCAAAAAAGATCCTAGATATATGAGATAAGGAAACCGAAAGTAAAGTGTAGCAAAACAAATGAGATATCAAGAACTTCTCAAAACACAATATGTCTACATTACAATGTAAATGTCAGAAACAAAACAACGCAAGCTGGAAAAGAATCTTACCAAATGGAGAATAGCTAGACAACACAATGATATGTGCAGATGCACGCCTGACAGCATACCACATAGGAGAACTGCTCTTCGATGCCAAATATGGAGTCATGTATCGATGCAGATATGGCTTAAATGTGGAGGTTTCTCCCTGAAACATATATAAAAAAAAAAGATAGAGACAGTTATGAAAACAAATAAAAGCTTTAGTAAAATTTTCATTTCTAAAAGCACATTTGACTCAGTTAATAAGTATTCAAATGGAATGAGATGTTATTCTGATTCAGTAACAATATTTTTAGAATAAATCTGTACAGAGATGTGAGATAACAATACCAGATCAGGCCTGTATTCTATTTCATGGTTGCCAGAATTCCAAATCCATGGCTGGTAGGCAGTACTGCGTTCAACAAGTCGACCCCAAGAGTCCCAACGAATGCCATCATTATGTTCATATCTATCAGCATACGACAAGTCCCCAACAAATAAAACAGTCTGTCCTCCAGTTTTCTCATAATGTTGAAGAGTTGAGAGAGAGTTAAATGTCTGTCCTAGATCACCTATAACAAGGGAGTCAGGAAGAGTTGAGATCATGCTCTGCATGTTAACACAACTGCCCATATAAATCGTGCAGCTTTTGCACTTGATAACTAGTTGATTCTATAAAGTCCTAGATATTTTGGTACAAGCAGAAAATGCTTTTTTTTGAAGTAGAAGCAGAAAATGCATTTTGGATATGGCAATTAAGATATAACTCAGATAAGATTGTAGCCACAGCCATTAGCCTGAGTTACATAATGTTTTGTGATGACCAACTGAAGTTCTGTGTTTCATGCACTCTACTATAGTAAGTGATGTTAGAGGCCTAATACAATTCAACATAATGTAAAGAAAAAGACAAACCTATGATGCCAAATGTGTATGATGCATCTGGATCAATTGCTGGAGGTGTTTGGAACCAAAATTCTCGAGCGGAATCTCCACTTCCAATCTTATAATAATATTTAGTATTATACTGCACAGTGCCAGCAAGAAAGTTATTACACATATTTCTATATAAGAACATGCTACAAGATAGAGACAAATTCTGCAGAGATGATAAAATGACCAAAAAAAATTCAATAAGTGAACAAAATGTTCAAATAGAATAACCAAGTACAACAGAATTTTGATAAGACAGTACTCGACGAATCAAACATGTATATAGTAATCACATGATAACTATGCGAATAGAATTTCAAAAACTAACTGCATTAATAACTTCAAATTTAACAAAAGAAATACCTTTGTCACATAATCATCACATTTCAGGTACCATATTTTGCACGGAAACAATTATGCAGAGAATTCAGTTTGAATAAGATATAGCACAAAGCATGAAACATGATAAGAAAAATAAAGCCTGTTAGTATATTACCACAAGACCATCAACAAGGCAGTGGTGTATATATCCAGATTTGTAGTTATAAAATGTATAATTTGTTGCTGTTCCTTCTGCTTTCTGGTCATACTGGTTCTCCTTCTTGCCATAAAAGACTTCACTTGGTCCAGGTTCCTCTGCAGTAACCCAAGATACTATAACTGCCTTTCCATCATAGTCACCTTGAGTGATATGAACCTGCCAGCAGAAAAATCACTAAGCAGAGTATACATTAATAGCACAGATAATGAGCTGACATATGGCGACAAAGCTACTTACTTGCTGTGGAGCATTGTAGCCCTTTGGAATTGCAAACCATTCACTCTCTAAAGGTATATCTGTAGATGGGAACTCTGTACGGGCGTACGAACTTGTGCGGCCAGAGTAGACGCCACTAACCATGCACAAAAGAACATATGGCAATAACACCAGCAAATCCCAGCGCCTCATTGATGGAGAAAAATGTTCGATGCTCCTCAGCCTAAGAATTACAAAATCGGTTATGCAGGAAATTCATGAGATAGCAAAAAAGCTAGTTTTTCCAACCACTCATCAAACAGCTGAAACATTATATGCACAGGCTCACAATGTTATGTCGCATCATTAATACACAAGAGACTTCGAGACAAGAATATCAACAAAACTGTTTGAATATATAGCTTAGGATCAGCAGCGCATGTAGGTTTTATTAGTTTGACAATGGTAAATCATCACAATTATAATTCTAGATTCAATGCCAACAACTGAAGTTGAACTAATGAAAAACTTCCTCTAACCCATGACACGAAGATATGATTACTCACGTACAAACTATATAAGAAGAATATGACAATCCTTTTACAGCCGTTAAGGAGAAAAAAAAAAGGGAACACAGTGGAAAATCTCACAGAAATTGAGTCCATTTACTTTCATTGAGTCCATTTACTTTCCTCCAGCCATTAATCAGTGGAAGTGGTCTCTACCCATGACTACAGATCATTAACAGTTCGATGTTATTAGGAACCCATCTATCCAGTAGAAAAATGAATAAAATAATGAATCACAGAAACAGCCATCCTAAGCAACAAGAGCTCCTGTTGACTAAGCTAAGGGGTCGACTAGAATCCATCTTGACGGCTGAATGGATGATCTCGATTAGTAAGTAGGGCACAACGCAGCACATAAAACCATAATGAACTGGAGAGTGCAAAGAGTTCGGATCTGATTGATAGATAAAATCCTAATTAAACAAGCTGAATCAGTCCAAGCAAGCAGTGACTACTTACCAATCAAATAAACCAATCCAGACGGATGAATCTCCACCTGCTAGAATAAGCGAAGGAGCGGCGCTGTAGCGGCCGGCCGCAGCGAACTGCTTACGGCAGGTGGAGAGCCCGGCAATTAGAGGGAAGGAGGGAGGGATGGGCTCACCGGCGGCCTCGTGAACGGCGGCGTTGGCAAGCGTTCGGTGGGCGAGCCAAGCCGTCAAGGAACGGGCAAACAGCCCACTGTATGACGGCAGACACTGACAGTGATGGTCACCCCTCGGAACTCATGATAAAAGGACTTAGTTACAATGGAGGTTTGTTGCGAAATGTGGGCCCTCCTCTTGGTTCTCACACTTTAGTCCCTATTTTTCATAAACACAATCAGCTCTTTCTTGTATCTAAACAGTCTATAAAATATAATTCAATAAAAAAAATTTACGACACCAACTAAACCAATCCAAAGCAAACAAGCCTAAAGATCACAACGAGTTCTCGTTTACCTCCACCACCACAAACAGCACTACCACTACCACCGGGAAGATGGCCGCTTCCTTCCCTCACCATTCTTATCCTTGCCCCTCCATGTTGGCCATTCAGCACCATGATGTGCATGGGTGTGGTTGACTCCACGAGCGCGCCCCAAGTATTGAGTGCCACGATGTGGTGTCAGTCCTCAAAAACGACGAGCATATGCTGCGCAGGGGAGCTCCCACTGCCCACGATGATGGACAGGAGCTGTGGAACATGAAATTATCTATGGGAGGATCGACTGTACAGTTATATTCACCGACCAGATTTGCTGAACTCAGCCAAACCGCACATCAATCGTAGTCACGATTGCTCCTCAATACCACAAAAAGAGAAAAAAAATGTAAAAAGCGGTGGAGCTAGACACAATATGAATAAAGATTAATCACTAAATAAACTAAGTTTTCACAACTTCTCAACAAGATATAAAGAGAATTTTTCTCACTCTCGCTGAAGTTTATATTGATCTCTCAAGTGTGCATCTAGAGCATGATTATTTGAAGTTTTTTTCCCAACACAGGGGGCAGGGCCTCATCTGGCCCTCACCTAGCTCCGACAGTGAATGTAACTACGTCATTGCCGCCTCACACTAACTTGTCAAGACAGATAATACAAACTGGGGAACCGAAGGCGAGGCTCGAACTAGCACCAACGGCAGGGGTGGGAGGCTGGGAAGAAATAATTGGCGCCAGGGCGGGTTCCATCTATTATACCCATACCCAATATCCAAACCAATCTGCAAATAAAAAACATTATAGCCCTATAAGCAGTAGGTGAAGAAGTTTTACTCTCCAAATACAAACCCAACGCCTCTGCAGCTGGATCATCTTCATGGTTGTTGTCTTGATCATCAATGCGTGCACCAAACCTGCATCATCAATACAAGAATGATAAAAAGAAATTATCACGTGAGGCTTCCTTGATCAATGCAATGTGATGGTGAATGTTTGAGGATGAACTTCTAGGAGTATACTTGCTGCCAGCACAAATAGAAGGACGCTGATCAGCATGGTGAAAGACCAATTACTGGCCACAACCAGTGGCTACCGGAGTCGAACCATATTGCTTCGCACCGGAAGGGACATTCGCTGCACTTTGGAGTTTGGATATGAGCTACTGAGCTAGTACTTCTAAGCTAGGGGGCATGCTACTATTTATATAACCATTTGGTCTGATTATTTTCTTGTTTCATGAATGGTGTTTCTATTTTTATATATATCTGAAGTAAAAAAAATATCGTATTGACCCTATATGGAAGTGACAACGCCAAAAAACTATATGACAGAGAATGTGATGGGAATACCAATCTCTAGGAAAGTAATAAAAAATGAAGCTAGGCTGCTCCTCTTCTTTGGTGTGTTATCTTTGCTGTATCGCTCTTCTTCTTTGGTGTATTATTATTTTTCATATTTCATACATTCACTCTGATATTAGGTAAGCTGAGTAATATTTAAATATTTTCCAACCATTTAGTTCTTATGTAATGTATTGCATTGAGATCCACTAATTGAGTGATGCATGTTATGTGCTATGTGTGAATGCAGTCTAATAAAACTATGTTCCCACCACCTCCAAGTCTTTGGCCAATAGTACAAAGAGGGCCAGAGGAGGGGCTTCAGCTAGGGCCGATGGTAGCGTAGAGGGTGAGGCTTACGGCAGATGAGGAGCAGTGACGGAGCTAGGGTAGGGCATGGGCCTTTGCGCGCCCCCCCCCCCCCCCCCCCCCCCCCCCCCCTAACTCCCCATGGTCTAAATATTTGCACTATTAACTTTCATTTTATAATGATCTTTTATTATTTTTTCAAGCACTTGGCTCGTCCTAACAAAAATTATTGTGCTAAAACATGCTTGGTATCTCCTAAGTTTGGTTTATAGCTCCGCCTTTAAGTAAGAGGCTGGGCAAGATCATCGCTAGGGTGAGTCCCATCCATTTGGTCCATGCCTAACATCCAAACCAAATTGCGAGCAAAAGAAATTCTACCTTAAAAACAGTAGGAAAAGAAGTTTTATCCTCTAGTGGGACCTAGTGCATTTGCTATAGGATCGGTGGCTTCATGTCTATGAATTGCATCTATAGCTGTATAATTTCTTTTCAGTTGATTCATCAAATGGGTTTACTTAGTTGTAGCAAAATATTTTCAGAGCTCAATTCAGCAATATTGTTATCACAGTTTTTTATATTGTTTTTGTAAGATTGCTCTTCTGTGACTTTCTTTAGCTGATCATACTGTTTCCATACAATATATATACCTGTGTTTGGTGCTACAAGGGAAACATAGCCAGTGCATCGAACCTTGGTCATTGGATGGAGAGATTGGTGGCATACATTGAGTCTTATGAAAGGAAAAAATAATCTCCCAAATTTTCTCAAGGGTGCTGTCGACGCACGATGCTGGTGCGCGCAAGTATAGCATCCGTGTCTGTCGTACCATTGGTCCTACATGATAGTACAGCGTCCTCTTGGTGTCAGCGGCAGTAGCGACGGAAACTGATTCAGATCATGATGTGACAGTGTTGGAGTAATTTATTTTATTTGCTTGATATCCATTTGTAACATACTGATATATCAACGAGTTGCAAGAAATGCTAAGGCGTACCATTGTAGCAATTGGTGCAGACCGTCCTCTATTCAAATTAACTACATGGCACTTATATCGTCAATGTTTGGTTAAATTGCACTTATATCGTCAATGTTTGGTTAAATTCATTCTCATTACAGCTATTGGAAATAGCATCTTTAGACAGGCAGTTTTATGAGAATATAGATAATGTCCTTAAAAGGGTTAAGCACTTTTGGAGCTTATCATCTTGTAAAAGATGCTGCAACCAATTCCACTGTTCATAAATGAGAACCATTCTCCATCAGTGAACACATTAAAAATAGGCAAAGTTAAGGAGGGCCTTAAAAAGCATGAATTTCATAAGAATCTCAAAGGAATTTTATATGAATCAGTTTATTTTTTAAAAAAAACAGGAATTAAGAAAACTCCCACATTCCAAATAGAGCCTAAAAAATTTATAGAATGGAAATTTTATGTATGTTCATGAATGTTGTGGTCGTCCAAACATGTCCCCATTTTTGTGGCATAGAGAAGCCCCAGGAGATAACACATAACACTATACCAGCACCAGTATCTTTTGTTGTCTGAAAATAAACAATGCCTCTAGTGCCATCATGTATAAGTAAACCGATACATCAAAGAATTTGATCCAGGTACAAAAAGAACTCCGTCGAGTGGCTAAGTGTTGCTCCTCTAACCGAGATTCTAAGGTTCTCTGATCATTGCTGACTAGCGTATAATGGCCATCCTTATACAGTATGTGTACCATCCGCATGACATATTGACATGTAGTAAAGCTTCCTTTAATCATAGACGCTACTTGAAGATCTGTGAGCGATCATTCAGACTTACTCTTCAGGGTGTATACATTTCCGACGACTCCGATGATGCTGACAATGATGGCCAAAACCAACAATCCAAGTGACAGGATCCTCTCTACACTCCCCAACCGACACCCTTCCTTGTCCAGCCTCAGTGCTACCAGGGCTGGGAACATGAACCCCAAGGCTAGTCCCGTCGTCGCCCCGGTGAACTTGAAGGCCATCCAGATGTTGGGTATCATTGTCGAGCCGAGGTAAATGAGTGCTAGGAGGACTGCTGTCAATGCGAGCGTCTTCTTCCTGCTAGAGTTCGCCAGCTCCCCAAAGATGAGTGAGTCCACTGTCTGCCTCAGCGAGAAGTGGACAACAGGGAACACAAGGACCAAGTGGATGACATACCCAATCCTCACGATGTAATTGAGCAAAGTGCTAAATCTGATACCGAGGTTCTTGTCGAAGTTGGTGAGCACATCAGGCTCCGTGTCCTCACCGAACAACAGGTACCCTGAGACTGCGGTCAGGGCATACACCACAACACATAGCACTGTGCTGATCCTCCCAATCTTGTACATATTCTGGGGTGTCTTCTCCTTGAGCTCATTGTAGATCGGCTGGACATTGAAATGGCAGATGTAGGCGTTTGTCATGATCGGTATCACGACGAGCAGGTCTAGCATTGCTTCTCGTGAGCTGATATCTGGCCCCATCCTCGGCATGCTAATCTTGCCCTCAGCGATCTTGATCAGCGCAATGATGCAGGAGACAACCACAAAAACAACAGCAAGGGCAACCGATGCGGCAGATGACAGGCTCAGTGAGTCAATCTTCTCTAGAGCGCACAATGGTGCGAGGAAGATCACAAGAACCACCAAGATCAGCAGCCTCCGGTTGTCCCACTCGCCATGGCCAATCAGCTGGTCCATGACGCCCATGTGCTTCAGTGACCCAGACATCACGTCCCCGATGATGATCAAGTACACCACCAGGACTCCAGCATTGTTGATGATGACGCACATCTGAGCCACGACGCTCGCCGGCCGGCCCAGCGCCCTGTGCACGACCTCGCCGTACGACAGCGAGCGGCAGTGCGCGGAGAACCTGACGAGCAGCTCGATGGTGACCTCGGACAGGATCCCCATGACCACGATCGAGATGAGCCCGACGGCAACGCCGAGCACCTTCATGGTGGCTGGAAGCGCCATAATGCCGGCGCCGATGATGGAGGTCGCAAGGTTGAACACGGCGGCGGACACGCCGGACCCCTCGGGCGGCCCGGCGGGGCCGTCGCCGATGAGCGGCAGGTCGTCGTTCTCGCCTCCCCCGCCGCCGCCGCCGTCCTCCACCTCACCCAAGAACGAATCTTGCTTTGAGATCTTGGCGTGGCCGTTGGCGACGCCATTGGCGGCGGCGCTAGATTTGGCCCCGTTGGATTGGAGCTCGATGGAACTCAATGGGAGCAATGAGTAATTACTGCTCATATCGCCTCTTGTCGCATCAAATACGGATCAGAAAACCAGGAGCACGATGAAAAGATCTTGACAAGGCGGATCCCGACAAGGCAGGGTACAAAGAACAATTGCGCTGTAAACAGGGGAGGAATTTCCAGTAGGGGGGCCAAAGCTAACCCCACGGAAAATGGAAACAAAAATCAGCCCAATCTATAGCTCAAGGAACACAAATTGTTACCGAGATGGGAGGAAAATCCGAGTGAGATCTCAGACGATACTGCTAGGCAATGATGATTGGTACCACACAGCTCTCGGAGAAAATTGGGTGGAGAAATAAGATCTAAGATTATCTATCTTCTTCGTGAAGCAAAGATTGGAAGACACAGCTGAGAGGAAGATAAATCTTGGGATTAATGGGAGGGGAGCACCTGGGATCGAATCGAAGGTTTGGGGCGTTGAATCGTAGAGGAAGAGGAGATCTGAGCTTCCCCTCGCTTGCAACTTCTGTTTTGTTTATTGTTTCTGTGCTCCCCTCCCAAATCCTGCTCTTCGCTTCGTCCTTGTCGAAGGTACCTTAAACTGAAGTGCGCAGTCAATTTACGTTAAATCCGATTACGGATAGGTACACCAACCATATTCCGCGTCATGCTCTTTACTAATTGCAATGACGTGTGGGACCACCAAAGTTTTGGACCCTGACGGAAGACAATGACGTGTGGGACCAAAAAAGTTTTGGCTCCCCCTACGCGTCCGGCCACATGTATAGGTGGGCATTTGGGCGGTGCCAAATGGGTCGAATTGAGCTCACTCATTTTGGCATGGTTTAAGCATGGCACGGTCGGTCGGCACGGGTATTCGAGTTGACACGGGCTCGTACAACGGGTCATGTTTGAGTCGAAGGTCTAGCACGGTGAAAAGCACGACACGGCTTGTTTAACATTATATATTAAATATATTTACATTTTGTACTATTAAAAACAAACAAGCGTAGCGTATTAGTAAGTACGATTGTTTCGGCACGTTTACTACACAGCTCGTGGCCTGTTTAGGCACGGCCCGCATGGTCCGTCGTGCCTTGGTGGGCCGTGCTGTACCGGGCCATGCTCGTAACCGATACGCGTGCCAAGCCGGGCCGCCCGAATACCTAAGGCTAGCTACATGGATACGCGGAGACTTGGCTGGCAGCTGGCAGTAGGGACGGGACCAACTTGTTGGCCTACCTGTCAAAGAAAATTCTCTATTGCTAAATTTTATCGATTTACCTAATATATAACGCAACTAAATTTAATTTTTTTCCAGTGATGCGTTTTGACTTTTGCATACATATTCCTCCGTCTCAAAATAAGTATTTTTTTAGATTTTCAAACATCTAATTTGACTATTCGTCTTATTAAAAAGTTTATGAAAATATTATTTATTTTATTGTGAAACTTTAACCTTGTTTTGTTTTTTTATATTTTCATAATTTTTTTAATAATATAAATGATTAAGCATTGATTTTAAAAAATCAAAAACTTCACAAGGAAGGAGTATTTACTAGCCTCCAGCCTTTTTTTTCTTCAATTGCAGGACATGCTTATTTATTGCTTTATAGAGCGAATGAAGTGCATCTCTCATTTTCAAACCATTTTTTACTCACCCCGCCTCAAATTAAGTCACTTTAGACTCTCAAAATTTCTCACTTTTGAGACAATTTTTTCTCTTTTTAATACATCTGGACTTCTCAAAATTTCTTCACTTATTGAGATAATTTTTTCTCAATTCAATACATATTTACTCTCTCTTTCCCTTCTCGTCTCATTTTTATAATTTTTTTAATTCCCGTGCTCCAACCCAAAATAAATTATAAAAAGAGAAGGAGGAAGTATTTTTATTTGAAGTCATGTCAACACAAAGTGTGTTCAATTTGCCCACCTTTTATCCGGTAGTACGTGCAAATCGTTCGTTGACAAAATCATCAGTTGACCAAGTGCAGATCCAAGCCTCGAAGTTTTTTCAAAACAGCAGACAGAAATATCAAAGATGATCTCTTGTTTGACTTGCAGAATTCCTTGGAGTCCTCCATAATGTCCATGGTCCTCATGTTACGATCTTTGTACAGGATGCAAGTGGAACAGTCTTTGGAATGAATTTGCTGCTTGAGATATCATACACTTCAATAACAACTGGCACATGCCTTTTAGGCTTTGTAAGTTGATGAAAAAAAAAATTCTCAAGGCATCGTAACATTAGACAATTCTTTTTAGGTCTCTGAGTTCGCTTAAACAGTACTCAAAACAGGGACCTTTGCTCCCAACTTCCTGCAGATAGTTTTCACACTACAGCAACACCTGTATGAAAGTAAGTTGCTCACACATGCTCCCTTTCAAAAGGTTGCGATATTATAATATTTAGACTTTTCAAGCAAATGTTAGTGCCTCGAAATTGTTTCTATTACTAATATAGAAACCTTTTTCCTTCTTGATCATTCTGTCCTATACCATTTTTTCGAACAATTACCATTCTCTATCACTAATGTTTAACTGAAACTTCAGCCTGCTTTACAAGAAGCACCCTGTGCTGCTGTAGCCAGTGTCAGGTGACAGCCAGGTGAGCATCGCTCAGCTAACACACCGCCCTCAAAATGATGATTTCTTCACAGGTGCATCAGAAATACATCAGCGGAGACAGTGAGTAATCAAGTAACATAAGTTGCTGCAAAGTCATGTAGCTCATCTGGATCTTAAATGATGGAAATCTGAGCTTCCTTGGGAAGTGAGTCAGCCTCTATGTTTGATTCTGTTTCAGTGGGCAACTCGTTGAAATGGATGAAGAACGTGTGTTTTTCTTGCTGAAATAATCTACAAACAGAACAAGATAATGAGCCGAAATGATACCGAGGACCAATTAGAAGAGAATGTTAGTACTTACGGGTTTCTGCAAAGCATCGGACTATGAACAGTTACAACATATTTGCAGGAAGAGATCTCTTTTATTGAACTGATCAGCACAGTGGGCTCCGAGCAAACAAATCTAACCTGTAGGACAAACACATCGTTTGCAGAATCAAATATACAGAAATAGATGTCACAGTCACAAAATTTATTTTTGCAGAAACACAAGTCGCCAGGCTGTTAGCATTCGATTGTCCTCCCCTCACCTCTGTCTCTCGTGGTATATCTGTGAGATCACAGACAGTTCCATTTGTATATATATGGACATGATATCTGCAACAGAAAGGACAAAGTCCAAATCACTGCTCTCACCTATGACCATTATCCAAATAACCCTCTAACCTGTAGTTTGGTCTATTTAACCCCATTGGTTTAGTAAACAAGGTCACTTTTCACCTTTAATCAGATTTCTAATCCTGATTTAATGACTCACTCTGGGGCTGTGCCACGTAGGCAAGTGATGTGGATGGCTGAGTTGAAAGATTAGAAAATGGAACCTCAGGGCTGAACAGAATTAGCATTAGGATGAGTTCATCCCAGCCTGCGCAGCTGAGAGCACGGCGGCGGCAATAGGGGCGCACCGGCCGGATTTCATACGGATCGCGTACGACAGCGGTCTGTCGACAATTCCTACGGCGCCGGAGTTAGTTGGCGAGCGGGCAAGTCGGCCATCGCAGCTGCGGCACAGGAATCGACCATGGCTGCAGCAACGGAGGACATCAGCGTGCAATGAATCGACGAAGCTAGCTACTGCAGTAGGCACAATGCTATGGAAAATGCTAGCTGCACGGCCGCCCCACCTCCTTCCTGCTTTCCCCACCTAAATCATGCGAGAGCCTACCCTGTAATGCGGCCGTCAATAGGTATTTGTATCAACTCAAGATCCACTGTTTCTAAATTCCGAACCGACCTAAATACTTATGTCCACATCACCTGCCAACGTGGCACAATCCCAAGGTGAGTCATCAAATCAGGATTAGAAATCTGATTAAAGGTGAAAAGTGACCTTGTTTCCTTAACCGGTGGGGTTAAATAGACCAAACTAAAGATTAGAGGGTTATTTGGACAATGGCCATAGGTGAGGGTAGTGATTTGGACTTTTTCCCAACAGAAATAATAACCAAACAACCATTCAAGTGAGCGAAAGCTTCCAGGTATTTTACATCATTTTCTCCACAAGAGATCTTAGTACAACACCTCTTAGAAGTATCTTTCAGATAATGGTCATCAGCAGACTCAGAGATGATGTTCTCATGGTAAGAAGCAGTTGCATTTTCATTGTATTCACCTAAGACATATTCTTGAATAACCTTCAATAGAAGAAACACAATTTATAGAGCAACGCTAGATCTCTTGCAACTGTAAACTGCATAGACGAAGAGTAAGAGCACAATAGCTAGTACAAATACAAAATTAGTAGTTGACATAATTTGATATTACACAAGGTAAATGCGTAGTATTCTCTTTATTCAGGTGTAACTAAGTTCAGAACTTATTTCTCCAGCTAAAGCTTGCAATTTTGAATGAATGAACCAATATTTTGCCAACACGATGGACAGAAAAACAAAGTAATACAATAACAAATGCCTTGAGCTAAACAGTAAAGCCAAAAAAATAAGAGAGATTATCTTACCTTCTCACCCTCTACGTGAACGTGTCGAATTTTCCCATGATAGCAGAATTCATAGGACCACCAACCTTCATGCTGCAACCAGATTTTTTTTTGTTCAGTCACTATTTTACCAGGCACGCATGCAGACAACTGAAAATATGGCTTGAGGAACTCAAGCATAATGAAAATGCACGTAGTATGCTTACCCTGTAGAAGCATTCATCCTTGAGCACTTCGAGCAGCTCATCTGGCTCCTTTGGTGCAATTCTCTGTTCACTTTCTATAATAACATTGGTTGCATTTTGTGGGAGCATCGACTTCATTGTTTTAGTTTCTTCAACTGGTAAGAAGCATGTATATCGTTTCCCCTCATGGCTCGTCATTGGTTCTGATTCCTGGCTAATCTCCTGTTGGATAAATCAAATTTATCTATAGACCGGAGAACAATGATTAAATCTGGTTAATGCAAGGGAGCATCCTTTAGGGCAAACTAATGTTGGACAACAAATATTTATAACAAAAAAGTAATGAAATCATATGATTGAGCTTATTTATGTTAACAAAGCCTGATTCATATTGGTCACTCACTCACTTGTAGCATCCAATGACCAACTATAACTAGTCCTATGATGCAATATTCATTATTATTACTCTTGTAGGATTGCAGGAGTACACTGATGAGTTAAGTATCGGTTCTCGACTGAAACTAGCTTTGATTCTAGCCCGGTACAAACTTGATTACATAACCAGCAGTGAATTGTACCAGACATTAGATAAACAAACCATAAGGAATCTTAGCAGATGGAACGGCAAATCAACAGAATGGAACTCGACGCGGTAACTCATCTCGCGTGAACTCTGAACAAATGGCACACCTGTGAATTAGCACAATTCAGCAACACAAATCAGTAATCAACGAAAGATAATCACGAGAAAACCCGAATAAAACTCTCATAATACCTATTGTCATCGCATTTGCATATTCCAGATCACAAGAACGCAATGGAAAGGCACCTTTTCAGCTACGGGGAGCTAGACCAGGACAATAAAAGATATGGCTAGTTGATTCGAGAACTAAGCCGTCTGGGCACACAGCAGCTACATAGACTTAAGTCCTAGATTCGGGTTTGGGATGATACCGCTAGAAAGGGGGGGTTTCAGTGGCGCCAAAGAGATCTAGCGAGGCCCTGGTGTGCTCAACTGCTCACCTGGCGTGGTGAAGATCTGGTCGGCGGCGACAGTCCCCGCGACCAGGAGGAAGAGCAGTACACCCGCGTGGCTGGCGAAACCCATCGGAGCCGGCAGGGGGTTCGTCGGTTCGTCCGGGGTGCCCGGCTTCTCGTGGCGTCCGTTCGGCCCACTGTCGTGTGAGAGGACAGAATGACAGACCGTTCGTGCGAGCGTACTTGTAAGATTTCCAAGATCTTGAGGGACAAGTAGTGAAAATGTCCTTAGGACCAGTCCACGGCACGCCCACGGCACGTAACCTTCCAGCTAAACCCTCCTTCCCTCCCAAGAATAATCTCTCCGCCGCCGCTGCCGCCGCCTCGTCGCCTGAAACCTAGCCGATTCCGCCGCCGCAGCTCCACCGGGATCTAAGCCCGGCTGTGCCGAGCCGGCGTCGGAGTAGGGGCCATGGAGGACGTGTGCGAGGGTAAGGATTACTCCTTCCCGGCGCAGGAGTTATTGGTGCTGGAGCTGTGGAAGAAGCTCGATGCGTTTCATGAGCAGCTCCGCCGCACGGAGGGCGGCGAGGAATTCATCTTCTACGACGGCCCGCCCTTCGCCACCGGCCTCCCCCACTATGGCCACCTCCTGGCCGGCACCATCAAGGACGTGGTCACCCGCCACCAATCGATGCGCGGCCGTCACGTCGCGCGGCGGTTCGGCTGGGACTGCCACGGCCTTCCCGTCGAGTTCGAGATTGACAAGGCTCTCGGTATCACCAACCGGCAGCAGATTCTCGACCTCGGCATCGACAAGTACAATGAGACGTGCCGCAGCATCGTCACCAAGTATGTCGCTGAGTGGGAGGCCGTAGTCACGCGCTCGGGGAGGTGGATTGACTTCAAGAATGACTACAAGACCATGGACATCAATTTCATGGAAAGCATATGGTGGGTGTTTGCGCAGCTTTGGGAGAAGGACCTGGTCTACAAGGGTTTCAAGGTCATTTCTCTAATCTCACCCATGGCTATTTTATACTCCCTACATCCCATTCTATTTGACATTCTAGCAAAAGGAACGAAAACCAACGCATTGGACATTTTACACTGCTACCCTTACCCATTACTCGCACCGCATCGTCATCTGCTCCGCCCCTGTCCTGCATCACCGTCCTCCGCCCGACCGCCTGGCCGTCCCGGCCACACCTTCGAAGATCTCCTCTCGAGCAAGTCGAAGATCTTGAGATCCCTGATGCAGCGGCAGAGGGCGAAGAAGTAATCCAGCTCCTTGGTGTCTTTGACGGGGCCGCCGAACCGCTCCTCCAGTTCCTCGAAGGGGTCACTGCCGCACCGCTACTCGGCTTCGTCGTGGGGTCGCCGCCGCGCCGCTCCTCGGCTTTGTACCCAAACGTCGCCGGTGCTGCTCCGAGCTCAAAGGCCGGGTGCCCACGCCACGCGTCGCCGCTCCCCCAAGCTCTGAGCCAAGACATGACCTCCGAGGCGAGATCTGGCCAGAAGAGAAGAGGAAGACGACGAACCGAGACGATCCATGCGCTTCAAGGACCTTGCGTTGCCAACATCCTCCGCTGTCAGTCCTGCGCGCATTGCATCCCGCTTCGCTCCAAGGCCTCCCGCTTCTGCATGGATGAGGGAGGACGACGTTCTGCTCCACGGAGAGGCTCACCGCGGTGCCGCTTGCAGAGCTCAGCAACAATATGGCAGGGTGAAGCAATTAGTACTTGACCTTCCAGCAGGAGCAGCTCGTTCTTTTGTGCGGGTACTAGTACTCCATAATTCTCCATGGGAGAGAAGAGAACGCTTGCATTAATTGCTCGACGGAGGAAGCCAACTCAGCCCAGAACGACACTTTCTGGGACATTTTTTGAATGGTAAAATGACACTTTCTGGGACGGAGGGAGTAGTTTATTTTCTGATGCACGTTTATTACACGAAGCTGGACAAATGTTAGAATTCAGGAAAATAGTTAGATTGTGTCCATATCTACTAAATGGCATGCTTTTTAATGTGGCTTTTAAAATTTTGAATTTCCACTTGTGACAAATATTATTATATGCAACTCTTTTGAATTGCATTTTCAGTGTCAGGAGTGCCTCGTACGTAGTTGATGATCTGATGATATGTGCTATGCAGCTTTTGTGGCTTACCTTAATATATTCATTTAATAAACTATTATCAATTTTTGAAAATCTTCTAAGCTATGCAATATTGTGTGTGTGTTGGGGGGGGGGGGGGCTGTGGTTTGTATCACAGGAATTATTTATCAAATTTAGGGTTGTTTGTATGTCAAAGTTCCTCGAATGATTAATTTTTGAGCTCTTCTCTACCCGTACAGGATATTTACTTTTGTACAAGCTGTACATTCTGTTCTAGTTGCCTTAAGCTTATTTCCAAAAAACACAAATGACCGAGAAAAGTGCAGCTTTTTGGCAATCTAATTTTTCAAAAAAGGAGGAAGATGTATCTGAGCTTCTTTTTCTTGTTCATTTTAGTATAGGGAATCTCATGACCCTGAACTCTTGCTCTTGTTCCAGGTGATGCCTTACAGCACAGGCTGTAAAACCCCACTATCGAACTTCGAGGCGGCGATGGACTATAGAGTTAGTTATTTTGGCTCCTTCCTGATCTAGCTCACTTCCTTTTGCTGTTGTTTACAGTAAGTGATTTTATTTGGTATTGTAGACTGTCCCGGACCCTGCCGTGATGGTATCGTTCCCCATTATTGGCGATCCAGACAATGCAGCTCTTGTTGCATGGACTACAACACCCTGGACACTTCCAAGTAACCTAGCATTGTGTGTCAATGCCAACCTTATGTATGCCAAGGTTGTGCTTTTTTTTTTATTCCTATACCTTATTGTTCTGTATATTGGGAGGCTTTCCAATGTTGTTTTGTCAAAAGTGGTCACCGTTACTCGTGCCCCTCTCTAGTATACTTTTAAGCTATTTCTAAATTCTAATCCTGTTTAATGATGTATAATGTGGTACAAACAGGTTAAAGACAAGTCGAGTGGAGCGGTTTATGTTGTTGCGGAATCTAGGCTTAGTCAATTGCCAGTTAAGGCCAAAGCTTCAGGAAAGAAACAAACATCCTCTAAGGGAAACACCAATGAGGCTGTTCCAGATGGTTTGGACAAGGAATCATATGATTTATTGGCAAAAATTCCTGGTTCATCCTTGGTTGGCCTAACGTAAGTAGTTTTATACTGATCAAATATTTTCTACATTATGTAGGCTGCTTCTGAATTGTGTACATTGCCTTTTACTTACACATCAGTAAGTGTTTTCATTGAACCCGAGGGGACGTGAACATTTTCAACTCTGTGGCATGATTATAAAACTTTACCATGCATATAGCTAGCTTCTGTTCTTGCTTTTTGGAACCACATGTAGTGTAGGACTTCAGTGCTAATTTGTTGTCTGAGTGAACTACATGTTGCTTTCTATATGAGCTCTAAACATGATTTTAAGATTTTTCAGCATTTGATGAAGATGTTGCTTTGATCGCTAGCTTTAAAATAATGTACGCTTTCATACTGTGCTATAGTTTTATGGTGGACATATTCTTTTGCCCAATTGTTAAATAATTGTTATTATGGAGCCTTATTTTATTAAGCATTTGTTTGAGAAGCTCATTTTCATGTGACGGCAAGGATAATTAGAGTATAATCTGTATCTTTTTCATTCATTTTACTGTTGCTTTTTTTGTGACAGATACACTCCTCTGTTTGATTTTTTCATGGAGTTTCAAGATACTGCCTTTAGAGTTATTGCGGATAACTATGTCACTGATGATAGTGGAACGGGTGTTGTCCATTGTGCTCCTGCTTTTGGCGAGGATGACCATCGTGTTTGCCTTGCTGCAGGGATAGTTGAGGTTTGGCTAATTCTTTAACCTATGAATGTCTTGACTAATGTATGCTGCCATGTTCTAGTAAGACCGTAAAGAAACATAAGTAGAATAGTCGGTACTTAAAACATGAGGCGACAGCTACCATATCCCTTTGTATTAAGTAAAAGAAATTATGAACCATCAGACAACAGATGACCAATCAGAAAAGTTTTGTAAGAGGGCCATGAGAGCACTATGCCCACTTTTTACTTGGAATTGTGCATGAAATCTTCTTTCTTAATGGTCTTCCCCCTAGGGCTTGTGCATCGCATCCATCAGCGTGCTACAAAGAAAGGTTATTCAGAAATCTTTTAATAGACAAAGCCAGTGAAAGTACTCACTATGAAAATTTAGGATGTTGAATATCAAACACAATGCTTATTTCCCTAATGCATACTGTTTGTCTTACCTGAGATACTTACCTTTCCCAAAAGATTGTTGAATTATTGAGGTATCATAGATTTGTTACCTAGCTCCTTTGACCCATGTGAAACCATCTCTTTGATGATTCATTGCCCTTATTTCTTCATCTGGTGATTCATTTTCATTTTGCGTCTTATACCCCTGGCTGTTCATTCTAGCAGTGACCTTGCTTTAATATTCGTTTTTCCTGATCACATCTTCGCATGCAGGCTTCCCAACTTGTTGTTGCTGTTGATGATGACGGTTGCTTTAAAAGTTTAAAGGGAGACATGTCAAAGAGGCCGACAAGTATATCATCAGTGCTGTTAAGGCAAGTCAATTCCAATTTCCAATGGTTTGGTTGATAATACCTCTTAATTACTGGATCAGCATTTCTGCAATTACCATTTGCACGTTTCTTACACCACACCTGTGTAATCAAGCACTATCATATGCTTGCATCTCATTATTTGAAACACAACTTATAATTTTACACATTTGAACTAATTTTTTAAGATGAATGCTCAAAGATGGCATTAAAAGTCAATGGTGACAACAATTTAAGAATGGAGGGAGTATATTATTAGATTCACCCTGAGAAATCCTTCTGCAGTATATAATTCACATGTTAGTGAACCATATGAATGTCTAGGTATTGATGGCAAAAAAGAAGAAGAAATGTTTGACTGAGACAAACTAGAATGACAAGTAATCTGAAATGGAGGGAGTACATAAATTATAATGTGTGATGTGTGTCAATTTGTCAGTGTTATCTGTTTTCCTGATGATTGCACTCTGAAAGATGGTTAGTACAATGAACAGGATAAAGGAAGACTTGTCAGCAAAGGGAGCATTGAACACTCGTACCCATTTTGCTGGCGCTCGGGTACTCCCCTAATATATCGGGCTGTTCCCAGTTGGTAATATTCTGCTACTACTATTTAAGTCTAATTTTTTTATATGCTGAAACTTGATGATTTTGTCATTCTTTTTGGTACGAATACTGCTGTCTTTTATATTATGATTAGTAGAGGCTACAGTTCATCCATCTTTTTCTCTTTCCACTTGGTCAATTTTGCTTTGGTTACGATTTTCCTGTTGTGCTACTTGTTTTATTTGAAGATTGAAAGCCTGGAAACGTTTTCCCACAGGTTCGTCAAGGTTGAGAAGATCAAGGATCAGTTGCTCGAATGTAACAAGGAGACCTACTGGGTTCCTGATTATGTTAAGGTATGTCATGGTTTCCTGCTGCTGACACATTTCTTCTAGGAAATATTTTCTATAGGAAGAAATCCCACATAGTTGTGAACTTCATTTCTTCAAGCCATTAAGTTGCATATTGGGGCTCATGAGATCATTATTAGCTCCATGGTTACATCCCAATGTAAATCCTTGCTTTCAATGCTTTGTGAAGTATGTATAAGACAACTAATTCGCATAGTGGAGCCATGACTCAGTAGGCTTCTGTTTCATGTGACCTTGAAGCTGTTGGACTAATCCTTCAAGGACCTGTGGTGGAATGTCTGGGCCAAATAGGTGCATGGGAGAAAAAGTAGCTCCATTGAAATTAGTTCCTTATGGATAAATGTTAGATAACATTGCCTGTTTATTTAAGAGTGCTTACCTTTGAGATTCTAATATTGCCTCCTGTTTTCAGCTTTTCTTTATTCATAATAATACATGGATGGATACTATACTTATCATCATGAAACTGTTTGGACAGTTTATTTGTTATTGTTACACCAACATGTTAATTAATAATGATGTGATTTGAGATGATTATATTTTAAATTGATTTATAGTTAACAATGCATGAATGCAGGAAAAAAGATTCCATAACTGGCTTGAAGGCGCTCGTGATTGGGCTATTAGCAGAAGCAGATTCTGGGGTACTCCACTTCCATTGTGGATGAGCCAAGATGGTGAAGAAATTGTTGTTATTGATTCCATTGAAAAACTCGAAAAATTATCTGGTGTTAAGGTAACATCTCTACTATGCAGTCATATATTTTGATGATGTGATTCTTTTCATATATAGTATCTTTATGAAGAATTCAAACTACAGCAAACAGTCCACTTATTTTGTTATTCATTCTTATTGCTTCAACATTTCTCAGCATGCTGCTTATTGCACACGTTGCGGTTTGATTTTTCCTTATACCACCTGCTACTTTGTGTGTAACATTTGTTTTTTAACGAAAATTTTCATCAGGTTACTGATCTTCATCGGCACTATGTTGATGACATTACAATTCCCTCTAGTAGAGGACCCAATTACGGTGTGCTGAAACGTGTTGAAGATGTAAGTTTCTTTCAGCCTATAACTACGAGAAATCTTCGTTTACATGTACAGTTTTAAACATCACATATTTGTATTGCATATACAAAGAAAACACTTAATTAAGTTAGGTTCTTGAATTCTGCTTAGAAGTGATGAACTATGTGTCTAGGTATGAAATTTGTGTGATGATGCGCTTCTCATAGTGTCGCTGAGATTGCTGTACCATCATATGGTACCTTTGTTTTCTGAAGCGGATGCATACTATTTAATTAAAGTTAACATCAATGTTTATGTGAAATAGAAAGAATTGTGCATTAGATTGCTGCATTGTTTTCTGTTGTAAGGGTCCTGTATCTGTTTGTGTACCACTATTTCGACAACAACTTCAACAACCAAACGTTTTAGTACCAAGCAAGCTGGTGTGTAGCCTAGATATGAAACCTATAGGAATCAGCAAAGGAAAATCAGGTATTTCATGTTATCATATTTACATGATCGCTTGGCTTTTGTTTGTCAAATGTCCTGTCATGTGAAATAGCATATGCAATATGCATTTTGTCTTCAATTTGAAATGGTTTTCACTAACGCATTTATGGCGTTCATCAGGTTTTTGACTGCTGGTTCGAAAGTGGGTCCATGCCATATGCCTACATTCATTATCCATTCGAGAATCGTGAGCTATTTGAAAAGAATTTCCCTGGCAATTTTGTGGCAGAGGGCTTGGACCAGACACGGGGATGGTCTGTTACTCCCTTCAGAATCTTTGGAATCTATATAACTGTTCCTTTAGCTATAGCATTGATGGTTTGTTGGTGCATTTAGTTCCTTCTACTGTTCAATATATGGATTTTAGTGATTTTCCATGATTACTCGATACATGTTACTCCTCCGTTCACTGTTATGTCATTCCGGGATTCTCCCCGATATTTGTCATTCTCACTTCCCAACGCACCTTACTCTCTTCTCAATACAATTCTCTCTTCCCACTATATCTCTGTCTCTCTCTCTCTCTCTCTCTCTCTCTCTCTTCTTGTTTCCTGTGCAACATAACTTTTTCACATTTCCTTAATTCTTGTGCCCAGAGCTAGAATGACAAATAGAAGTGAATGGAGGGGTTTTTTGTTATGGTGTATCTGTACAAATTGTGAGAAAAAATTTAAATTTTCAAGCACCAAGATATGAATACTCCTTTTTAAGCAATGCATGTCTTAACTCTTTGATCGCTGGCCTAAAACTGAGCTTCCTTTTTCGTGTTGAAGATATAATTTTATTCATGAATCCTAATTCAGTCTACTTGATATCTCATTTTGCTGTATTCTTTGGTAATCCTTAAACCCCAGCTTCCTTTCTTGTGCTGAATTTTTCATGAATCCTGATTCAATGATATCTCATTTGACTTTATTTTTTGGTAACCCTTTATAAATTGCTAAAGTGTGTTTGGCATGGGGTACTGAATATGAAATAATGCATAATGGTATACTTTTTTTTCTCGAATGCGTAGGAGATCTATGCATCATTTGATTAAGAAGAAAAAAAGAGCAAAATACAAAGGGGAAGGATAAAGCCTCCCCGCACCCAAACACACTCAACAAAAAACACATACTGATTAATTGGATTTTCAAATTTCATCTTTGTGATGCGACTTCATCCTGCAGGTTCTATACTCTGATGGTACTCTCAACTGCACTCTTTGGCAAGCCTGCATTTAAAAATCTTATCTGCAACGGTCTTGTCTTGGCTGAGGATGGTAAGAAAATGAGCAAGAGTAAAAAGAACTATCCTTCACCCACTGAACTCCTTGATGAATATGGAGCAGTATGTGGTACTTTCATTGAATACGGCATATGGTTATTTTCAAGATACGCGCATATCTACTTGGTTGCTCAATGTTAAAAGTTGAAGTTCCTTTCCCTTTCAGGATGCATTGAGACTATATTTGATAAATTCTCCAGTTGTACGCGCAGAATCTCTGCGATTTAAACGCAGCGGTGTTTATGGTGTTGTAAGTCAATCTCTTGAAAACTTCCTGCTCCAGTGATATCCTTTGGCCAGGCAGTAGGTCTATAGATATGGATCATATGATATCAATTATCCAAATATTGCGATTTGCTTGTATTCTAGTGGGAAAGAGCATTACCCTCAAATTGTTTTCTGTGTTGTATTGATCAGGTGAAGGATGTCTTCCTCCCATGGTATAATGCTTATAGATTTTTGGTCCAAAATGCAAAGAGACTTGAAGTTGAGGGTCTTGCTGCATTTTCGCCAATTGATCAAACAGCACTTCTGAAGTCATCCAATGTGTTGGATCATTGGATAAATTCTGCAACTGAAAGTCTTGTCAGCTTTGTTCATCAAGAAATGGATGCATATCGGCTTTACACAGTTCGGACCTTACAAATTTATAGATATTTATTCCTGATGTATGAATTGTCTTTTGATGTTATCAATACTCGACATAATTTTTGCTAGCTTTTTACTGTAGGTTGTGCCATATCTAGTAAAGTACATTGACAATCTTACAAACATATATGTTCGTTTCAATCGCAAACGGTTAAAAGGACGCACTGGAGAAGAAGACTGCAGAATTTCTCTCTCAACCCTCTACCATGTAAGTACTCATAGCATGGTCAATACTGCTGTAAATTGCCGAGGAATTGCTGGGGGGGGGGGGGGGGGGGGGTGGGGGGGGAATAGCTCACTTGCTCTTAAGGTTTTGTCATCTGTTCATTCCATCTGGAACCATCAGGAATAAATTGTCGCCCTGATGCTTAGGGGAAAAAAATTAGCTCACCCCCTTCCAGTACATCTGTTATGTTGCTTTGCCAGCCACTAGACAGCATTGCTCTCTGTTGGTACTTTTTTGTTCACTGTAACAACGCCTAGCCTCCAAAATAATCCTGTGGCACCAAAGACCAGTTTTTCCCTTTCCTAGTCCCCTGTCTATTCATACTTTTTGATGGTTCTTTCTTCAGTAATCTGAGATGTTTAAATCATGAAATGTAGGCACTTGTGACAACTTGCGTGACGATGGCCCCATTTACACCGTTCTTTACTGAAGTTCTATACCAAAACTTGCGGAAGGTGTCAAGGAACACGGAAGACAGCATTCATTTCTGCAAGTTCCCTTCCACAACTGGGAAGGTATGACTGTTCATCTAGATTATTTTATCATGTCTTGTTCTGTCAGGTTGATTTATGATGCGTATTGTGCCACTGATTTTTTTTAACATTATCAGAGAGATGAGCGTGTTGAACAGAGTGTAAGTAGGATGATGACCATCATTGATCTTGCACGCAATATTCGGGAACGTCATAACAAATCTCTGAAAACACCTCTCAAGTATGTCTAGTTTTTTGTTTTACATGTATATTTTTGTAATAAAATTTAATTCGGTGGATTTCAGTTACATATTTTTTTATCTTTGATAAGATGGGTTCTGTTCTAATAGTTGTGATACACTGATATCTCATTTTTTTGGCACTTGTGTACATGGAACTGAAAATTATGCTTATAGACATCAATAGGTTTCTATTTGAATTGAGATGGGAATACAGCCTTTTAGTGTTTGTTTTCTGTCATCCTGATGCTTAATGAAGGCCGTTAGAAAACATATTGCATTTAGAAATTTTCTACTTTGCCATATAGCTCAACGTATATGAGTTTCAGGGAGATGGTGGTTGTGCATCCAGACACTGAGTTTCTTGAAGACATCACTGGGAAACTAAAAGAGGTTTGTGTGTTTGTTATACTAAAACCTATCAATGATGTTTGCATCAATCTACTTCCATCCTGAAATTATATCTGCTAACCAATAGGATGGATAAATTGCTTTTCAATATTTTCTCTTTAAATTTGTATATTTTCAGTATTGAACTCTGATGACATATACTTTATATCATGTAGTATGTCATGGAGGAGATGAATGTTAAGACTGTCACTCCATGTAATGATCCCTTAATGTATGCCTCTCTGAGGTCTGAGCCTAATTTCAGGTATGTGCACTTCATCAGTGTAAGAATTGTCTTATTATTTATTCTTGTCCATTGCTAAGTTTTTCTAGTATTTTTGTAGCGTGCTAGGTAAAAGACTCGGAAAAGACATGGGTAAAGTATCAAGTGAAGTGAAGAAAATGACTCAGGAACAAATCTTAGCCTTTGAGAAAA